>BJCM01000472.1:0-23728 GCA_018326385.1 Flaveria bidentis | reverse complement strand
AAACACAAAAATGTTCCCCAACTTTCCCTCTTTCATAAAAAAATATAAAAAAATTTATAAAAAATTAAAAAAATTCCCATTTTTTTAACAACGGATGTACGATTTTTTTAGAAAAATATATCAATATGGTAGGCGTTGGAAAGATAAAAAAATACTGAATTTTATGGTGAATTTTTATTGAAAAAATGATGTCGTGAAAAAAAGTTACGAAGGTTTAAAAAAAGGAGGAAATGACAAGTGATTTGCATGTGATAAAAAATGAGTGGCTGAGATTAGTTCCTAGAGTTCTCATAAAAAAATGTGGTTCTCATTTGAACCATCCCTATATATATATATGGATATCACGATTCCTTCCTGTAGGTACTGGATTGTTTGATGAGGTTCTGATCTAAAATAAATGAAAAAACCAACAAGTATGATTCTTTATTCTAATATTTATTTGACATATTAATTATTGTCAAAATCAAAGACAATGTTAAAGTTGGTCGATAAAGGCATAATGAATTGTAGTATATGGATATCACGATTCTTTTCGAATGAACTAATCTATATTTTATTTAGTTGTTATTTCAAATAAGGATTGTTATATTGAATTGGGATAAATATGAAATTCAGATGTAGCAAATCCAAAAAATTAGTTATTAGATAAATGTTTTATCAAAGAAAAGATTAAATAGTGAAGTTTTCCAAAGAATTAATCAGTCTTATCTCTAATAGATTAATTGTTTCTATTAGATCGAGATTTGATAGGTTTAAATGGTGAATTCTACTCAAAATATAGTTGTTTTTTCAATAGGCAAGAATGATAAAACTCATTAAATTTTATTATTTGATTGAACAAAATGGTTACTGAATAAATGTTTCCATGATTCTTTCTATAAATCGGGTGCTCATATGCAATCTATCCTTCAACTAAAAAAGTTTCAAGTTGAGGAGTTTGATGAGTTACAAAAAGTCAGTAATGGTTAGTCAAATTTTAAATGCACATGCTGGTGCTTATAAAAGATCTAAAACATGAGACTCCTTCGGACTAGAAGAATGTGATATAAAAATATAAGGTTCTTAAAAGGTACTGGGTTGCTTGATGGATGGAGGGAGGTTCTTAATTCTCCATTGATGATTGCTTAGAGTTATTCATCATGTATTCATATGAGTTCTCATTGAAGGGGTACTTGGTTTTTAATTACATATTATCGGAAATCGTAGAATTTAAACTACGTCAAATCGATCATTTGATTAGGTAGTTGTATGTTTGGCTATATTTGAAGGATTTTTCTTATTTAGATAAATCACTAGCAGCTCACAACAGGACTTTAGTCTCTTTTGAGCTCTCCTTTTTACCACTAATTTGTTTATGTTTGATTTTTATGTTACGATAATTAGGATTGTGTTAAATACAATAAGTAGAGGGTAAATTTTGTAAATATGCCAATCATGCTTACTTTTGACGCAACTAATTGTCAATATTCAACCACATGGAATCATCCTCTGTCTACCCTCAATTCCACCATAACTCGTACGGAACGCCGCCGTCGCACCACCGTAACCTCCGGCGTCATGGTGGCGTTTGCCGTCGATCGTCAATGAGAATATCCCCACACCTTCAACGAATCACCACCGTCGTCAACCAATTGCATCGCAATCCGATTCAACGTCCTCTCACAACCGCAAGTCAATCAGATCTCACTTTCGATTCAAACTTCAACAACACCATGGATGATTCTAACGCTAAGAAGAACATCAAATCGGATGATTGTTTGCGCGTTGTTAAGGACGCGAAGGAATTGCAGAAACCACCGGAGAAGGAGATCCCTCCGCCACCGGAGAAACCGTTGGCCGGAGATTGCTGTGGTAGTGGCTGTGTACGGTGTGTTTGGGACGTGTATTATGAAGAGCTTGAAGAGTATAATAAGCTTTGTAAGGGTGGATCCGATTCTACAGTCGGATCTAAGGTTTCGTAAACGTTTTTGTAGAAATTGTTTCATTATTGATGTTTACTGATTAATCTGATGATTTTATAAACGAATTGATTCAATATATCTGTTGTAATCTTATGAATTTCTCGTGGTTACCAATTCATTGAAGATGATTATTGAAATTGTTCGATGCTTCTTCTCTCTTTGCAGCTGTGTTTTGAATTGATTCATTGAAGATGATTATTGAATTGTTTGAATGATACATTTAGAATTCTTAATATTGATTGTCAGACTGTTAGCTCATTGAATCTTACAAGCTTGTATACAAGGTTGAAGGTTCAATTGCAGTAGACTTCAAGTCTTGTTGAAAATCCGTCTGTAGCAATCTTATTTGGTTATTGGTGAGTCCTTTGTTCTTTTACCGACGAACACACTTTCTGCTCTACACCTGCTTTACTCTTAAGATCATCAAGCCTGCATTCTGCATGTAACACTCGGTCTCTCGTACTATCAATATTGTTTGTTTAGTCCACGAGAAGCTCACGGATTTGCTTTTGGTTGACCGGGTAAAAACTTTCCAGCGAGGTCACCCATCCCAAGATAGGAGTACGCTTAACTGTGGAGTCTTCTCTTATCCATAACCAATACGCCCAAAACACGTTGGTGATATTAAAGGCAAGACATTGCTTATGAATGAATCTCTCTTGTCCATAGCCGACGTGGGAGTTGCGTAGAGTGTTACACGGCATGATCTGTGCCATAAAACTGTAGTTTGTTCTTCATGTTTTAGTTTAAATTTTGCATCTATGAACACAAATTTGGGTGGATTGATTACATAATTACATGTTTATTAAATTTATAATCCTTTTGTGTCTTTTGATGTATGCAGATATTATAACAGAAGAGACAATTTGGCTCTTAGCTTCTACTTATTACAAGAAGAAATAGTTACTAACTATAACTCCATTTCTTGCAAGGTCTTTTGTATCAAGTGCTGGTCTAAGGCGTGTGGATGTTACAGACTGTAGAAGAACATCGTTCAATATCTTGACTAGCAAAAACAGGTATGCAACATATATAACTCTTGTTCTTTAGTTGGTTTGTTTTGTGGGTGATAAATGATGATTGACTGTTTGGAGAGGTCGGGCAGGGTGGGTTCGGGTGCATTGTAGCGTTGGAAAAGCAGGGTTGGACTATGAGTTTGACCCGATATCTGACATGAAAAGATCTCCAGTTGGATTTCTTGTGGTTATCATACCAACACTAGTTATGTAGGATTGCCACGATAAGAAATAGATACAAAAGTTCTTTGATCATATCAAGTTATCAACTACTGCTAAATGGGTTAAGCAACCTAGGTTTCAGCCATCAACCGACTCTATGCTACGTAGAATTTAGTTCTCGTCCATACCTTTGATGTCACACTCTATGCCGCGACAACTAAAACTGAAATCAACGAATACACTCTACACTTAGTTCCACATTTTAAATACATAAATCTAATTCAAATTAATCAGTTTTTATCAGCAAAACTAGAATCCTGAATCATATTATTTTATCGGATGAATACAACCACAATCCCGAACCTTATCACCTAAAAAGAAAATGCAAATAGCAACCATTGTTTTAAAAATCGGTTGAGGCGTGCGCCTCGAGGCGAGGTGCCCAGAAAACATGTTTGAGGCGGCGCCTCATGGGCTTATTTGGTACTTGCGCCTCATGGGGCTGAGGTGCTAAGAAAGGCTGCGCCTCAGATGCGCCTCAAAGGCGCCTCAGGGGTTTTTGGTTTGTTTTCGGTGTTTTAGACTCTCAGTGTCAATTTCAAACATTCTATTTCTTTTTAATGTGCTTTTATTTGATGTTTTTGATAAATCCGATTATGAAATTAGTATATATATTATTTTTTACAAGATATATATTTTTTATATTTACTTTTTAATTCCCCTCGGTTCGCCTCGAGGTTTACGCCTCATGAGGCGGAGGGAAAACGCCTCGAGGCTTGATTCCGTACTTTTAAACCTTGATAGCAACTTAATTTTGCAAACCAAAACGTATAAATAAAGAGAGAATCAAATAAATTTCTTAACAGTCTTCACATTGTTACTTTTACGTACGCTTGTCCGTTTGCAATCCTATATAAAAAAAAGTCAAAAAATTACGTAAACAAAGTTTACGAAAATGATTATGATATACTTATCAATTTCTTGAATTGTCTCGCAGTATTCTTCACCCGTGAGTCTGTTGCTTGAAGCTAAACCATCCTGAAGTAGTCTTAATTGTAGATTAAATTCTCAACAATCTTAGGAGTCTGAAGAACTCCTAACTGGGTCTAAAACCCTTCTACTAGTGTTAAAAACTAAATTCGAAACCATCTTTGACACGAAAATTACAAATGAATCTCTTGCCCTAAGGATAGAATTATGAATCTCGGCTATTAACCTTTCATCATTTTAAAATATTGAAGATCTTTCAATTTTTATTCAAATATTTTCTAACTCACCAACAGTTTCAGCTGTGTATTTTCATTTTTTCATCTAGTTTATTTCTCAATGATGATTTTGATACCATATTGTTTGAATATTGGTGTTTTCTTAATTCTGATGAAGTTGAAGGTTTGGTAATACTAGATATTGAGCAGTGTTTTTGCGACCGGATCGGACCCGCCGGTCCGACCGGTTCAACCGGGTATCGGTCCGGCGGCTGGTCCGGGTCGCTATGAATCGGTTTTGAGCGGTCGAACCGGCCGATTCTTCTCCCGAACCGCTGGTCGGACCGGTTCGGACAGGTTTTTGATTTTTTTTTAATTGCTAAAAACGGGGTGTTAAATCATAAATTAGTATGTTAGATATTATAGTTAAGTTTTATATATAACTATAAAATATATATATATATAAATCATATATAAATTACTTATATTTAACTACATATATAAATATAATTAAAATATAGTTAAATCCGGTTCAACCGGTCCGACCGGTCTGACCACCAAACCAATAAGGCGTTCGGTTCGACGTCCGATCAAATTCTGAAAACATTGATATTGAGGAATGAATTCAAATATAATTATTATATAATTCATATATAGAATTCATATGGAAGTTCGTTTTTTTTTCCAGAATAATTTATAAATAGCGTATCTAAATACTTTACTTTGTTTGTATCTTGGGTCTAGAATCAAAAACAAAATATAAAAATAAATACATTTTCTCTAAGTTGCCATCTTCACTTTCATTGCAATTTAACAAATACTAGCATTGGAAAGAATATCATCGAAGATGGTATGGAAGGAATAAATATCTTCAGTGCACTAGTTTGATGTCACATAAATTGTCTTGAAAATCTTTCATTGTAACATCATAAAATGGTTTTATGTGGAATGACATAAATCTCCAATGTTTTGTCAATTGGTTGATGCCGATATCTCAAAATTTGCATTATCATTGTCAAATCTAAAATTAAATTCTTTTAAAGATCAAATATTTGATATTTTTTTACAAGTGTAAGTAGAATTTCATCTAATTGGTACTTGTCTAATCAAGTGGTTTTTTGTAGTTTTATTACCAATCATAGCAAAGTTGATGAATTTGTTAAACCTAGATAATGACTGTCAAATTTATCTAACCGCTCTTTAAATTAGGCGTGTTGAAAGAGTTTAAGAATACTTGCATACGCCGCATGCAAGTATTTGCACAATAGGAACGATACAAGGTAAATAGTGAATGATGAGTTATGTTGGAATTGTTATGAAATGATACCAACGCTTGGATGGAAATGATTGATACATCATGTATCCCAATTTTTTTTATGTCGAGTTAATGAGTTGCAAAATGAGCTACGTTCGCTAAAGCTTAGAAGTTAAGGTGACGAATGCAAGCTTATCTTACAAAATCACCACGTTGTATTAATTTAAAATAGTTGTATGATATTCGATTAGTTCAGTATTTGTATTTATTGTAGACAATGAGAAGTAAGTCTCATGATCTGAAGACTATAATGTCATAAAAAATCAAATTATGTCATGCTTTTATAAATGATGCAAGTATATCTTACACATGTATATATTATTTTGTGTTTATGTACTTTATGCTTATAAGTTATATAGAAGCTTCAAAACTTATGGTCTATTAAGAAGACAACCTTACGATTGTACATTATGTATGAAGCTTACATTATTGATTATGTTGGGACAAGATTCTAACGGTTGGAACTACGATCTTGTAGGTTATTCTCAATGTTGTGAATACCGGATCAGACCGGCCGATCCAACATGAAATCGGAGATGTGGCCGAACCGGTTCGCATCAATTTGTTTTGGAGGGGTTTGACTGGCCGGTTCATCTCACCAGAAACCAAACTAGATTTTGATTTATTTCTTGGATTTTAATAGATAAAAATAAGATGTTGGACAATAAATTAGTATGCTGGACAATAAATTAGTATGCTGGACATAAAAATATAATTAAGTTTATAGTATAACTATAAAATAACCCATATGTGACTTATATTGAATTATATGTATAACTATATGTATGTGTGTGTGTATATATATATATAGATGAATTCATCCGGTTATTAAATTCGGTCCAACCACTAAACCAGTAACACGTTCGGTTCGACGTTCGATCCGATTTTTAAAACTTTGATTATTCTTGTTTTCACTAGTGAAATGCATTTACCATATACGTTGTTAAAGTATGTTATATGTTCACAGATATGGACTATATGGTTCCAAGGTGACTTCTAAATGATCATAATCTGATATGATGATATCTTGACCTATTTAAATTTACAAGATTGAAATTATTGTGCCTTTTTTTCCAAATATTAAAATTTTATGAAAATAATAAAATTTAAAAAAATTAAAATCAGTTTTAAGAAATTCAAAGAAGTGTTAATAATAAAATTTAATAACTGTTTAGAAAAAATAAAGGTTAAAGAAAGAAATAAAATTCACAAAGCAAATAAAAGTAAAAAGTATATAAATTAAAAAAAAACATAAAAAGACAAGTATGCTTAATTATTTTTAACGAAGTTTATATGTGTCTGAACCGAAAAACCAAAAACCTTGTGAAAGTCAGAATATAAAAAAAACAAAGTCATGAAATCGAATAATTTTGGTTTTAACTTTACTTTATTTTATATTTATTTTAAATTACACGTATTAAATTTAATTTTAAGTTTTGTTTGTTTTCTTATTGTTTTTTTACTTTAATTGCATACTTCTTTTCTTTCTTCTTTTTGTTGTTATAATCCTACTCATTTTTAATTCCAAACTATCATATAAAAAAGGTAATTTTTTTATAAAGCTTATAAACTTAAAAATCTTGTGTACAAAACCTATTTAGCTTTGTAAAATTATTCATATTTATAGTTTCTTTTTCATAGTTTAATAAATACATTTATTTTCTAAAATATAGCCAAGAACATTTAAGAGAGCTAAACGAGTGTGTTACAATTTATGGCTAACCGCCTATGATAAATAAATTTATAAGTACAATATTGATTATAAATGGCTAACATGAAAGCTATAGTAAATAAAGAGACACAACAAACGGCCCGACACAATAACCACTATGTGATCTGATGGATTCAATGATACATCATGTGAATTATGTAGGTGGTTATAAACCACTTATTTTTATGTTTTTAAGCTCACATGAAATCTAGTTATTATTGTGCATTTAGGAAAGTTTATTGTGTATTTGTATTATTAATTTATTGTGTTTTTTTAACATTATTGTGTGTTTTTTAAAATGATGAATTCTATAAAAACATGACAGTGAAGTAACACTGTTGTGCAATTCTAGTATGTAAAACATAATAATACATTAACAATTAATTAATTTAAAATAACACAAAGTGAATTATGTGTTTTTAAAATGATGAATTCTATAAAAACATGACAGTGAAGTAACACCGGTGTGCAATTCTAGTATGTAAAACATAATAATACATTAACAATTAATTAATTTAAAATAACACAAAGTGATATAAAATATAAAACACAATGATAAAATATCTCATTGTATTTTTTTTATTAGTCATTGTGTTATTCTAGGCACAATAAGTTTTAAAAAACACATTGGTTAAATAACATTATGTCCATCTCTAATTGTAATACAAAATGATAAGATAACAAAAAGTTTATAAAATATATAAAAACGATGACAAAAATAAAACAACCCAATCTAAATGTAAAACACAATGATTAACTTATATAACAAATGCTGAAAAATATTTGATAAAATAAACTGATATGACATAATGAGATAATAAATTGATATTTGACATAATTACTTGACATATTTGACACATTCATTTATTTTAAATAATGTAAAGAATTGAAACATGGCAAGACCAAAATTCTACTTGGCATTTTTAGATTAAATATGCTTTTTACTTTAACCATAACCATCATATAAATATAAGCAAAAATGTTGTCGAATAAAATCAATATTTGAAAGAAAAAGTTTATAAAAATTTACATAAATTACACATTCATGCTTCACTATTTTCATAAGAATTATGAAACACACATATGTTCTATTTATTTATTATTGATACTGTATATTATAATATGCAATTGAATAAAAATATTTATTAAAGAGCATGTGACTTGCTGGTATCAATATATCTTAATAATATGTTTCTACTCGAGTGGTTAAGAGTTCAATTTCAACCGTAGACAAAGGTATACATTTAAAAGTAGAATTTGTATTAAATGGTGCGTGAGTTAGTTTTTTTTAATAAAATCTTTTTTAAAACATAAGATAAGTGAAAATTTAGCATGTCACCTCTTTATCATGTTTTATATTTTTTATTGACGACTCACCCAAGAAATATTTTTATAAATCTCCCTACTCTAATAAAAAGATATTTAGGAATGACACATATTAACATCATGTTAATCCTCATTGGTTTTTTCTTGATTCTCCCTTATATTTAATAATCATATCAATTACTATTTATGTTATTTAATTTATAGATTAAAATAGTTTTTCTTTTAAATTAAGAAAGAGATCTTTTTACTAGATATTTCTAAGGAAATAATTTTTCATAAAATTAGAAAATTTTAAAAACATCTAATTTTTTTAAAATATAAAATATTTTATAATTGATGTTTCTAAAAAGTAATTTTTTATAAACACAAAATATTAAGAGTTATAATAAGAAAGTTTTTAAGTATGACAATTTTTAAAACTTTTGTTTTGAATAAAATTTTTATTTTTTTTATTATAAGAAAACTTTCAAATATATTTTATTTTATAATATCGATTCATAATTAATAAATTTTTATTATATTTAATATTGTTATTCAACCCGTGTAATATACGGGTTTAGTAAAGCTAGTGTAAGATATTATCGTAACTAATAATAATTAGACATTTCAATAGAGATTGCATTCAAAGAAAAAGTTAACTGGGGCAACTGAAATAGTGATTTAAGGAATGATTGAGATGATGGAGATTAACTGCACAAGAGAATAAAAAGTTGAATTTACAGAAGCACGACATATGATAGTCCTAGTTCTTCATCTGTTAAAATAATAAGATAAGTTTTTGTGCATTGAGGTTAACATGTTGGATTGAATAATAGCGGATCAGAGTTCGTGAGTACATAGCTTACGCCACCTAATGTGGGGTACGTCACCCGGGGAGCTCTTATGTTTCTCCTAGAGTGGTTAGAGTAAGATACGTCAGGTGACACAATATTCGTCATGTCTGATGTAGTTTGAGTCATCAGTATGTTTCTTGTTTGGTTTTGATGCGTTAAACTAATATATGATCTTATCTTATATCTATGTAACCAAGTTATATTGTTTCATCTTTGTCAAAGTTTAACAATTACAAAAGCATAAAGAATAAATAATTAATTTTATTTATGAAAAGCCAAAATATTGTCGGTAATTAACATTATTATTATAAATTAGTTAATAGTTAATAGTTAATGCTTGTTCATTATTAAATTATGTGGATAACTTTCTTTATTTCAATAATGAGGAGATTACGAGTTGCTCTAGGGGACCAACCTATCAAATAGTGACTCAATTGACAATTTAATCGATGTATAGCTTTAGTTTTTCTAACGGTACAGGATTAGTAACAGACACTGGTTGATCTAATCATCTATGTTATTCAAGTATGAAATTTTAAAGCACTAGGCTAACACGTCTTGGGGAACATCAGTCCACCCCTATCAGTCCCGAACCTGATACCACCATCAAAAGAAAATCTAAGAGAAAACTCACATTGGGTGAGAAAAGCCCGTAAACAAACCAGAATCTTTCTTTATTTAGCACAACCGCACAAGTGGGAGTTAAACACATTAACTTCTCATATTTTAATTAAATCTTGGAGTGTCTCACATTAATCACTTAAATTAAAAATCATTGATATACATAGCTTTAATTTCTTTCCTTCTTTTTAAAAAAAATATGAAACTACTAATAAAAATATCTCCATTGTCAACAATTTGACATATAATACTGAAATACATGAATTATTGTCTAATGGTTTATGAGGATGGCGGGAGGTTTTGCATTAAAAAAAAGAAAATTACATATATCCCATATAAACTTCATCAATTACATATATACCCAACTTAAATTTTTAATTACATATATCCCCTTATAAAACTTACATATATACCCAAACTGAAATTTTAATTACATATATCCCCTTTTAAAATTTTATTAATTACATATATACCCAAATTAAAAGTTTAATTACATATATCCCTTTCTAAAACTTAGTTAATTACATATATACTCAAACTAAAAGTTTAATTACGTATAACCGCTTTATTAAACACAAATAATACATATCTATCAATTTTATTACTTTTATTAAAAATAACTTATATAATTAGTATTTTACTCTTATTTTTTATTAAAGTATAAAATTATGTTTTTTCTTCTTACTTCTTTTTCGAGTTTTGATTATGTAATAATATTTTTATACTAATATTTTGTATGTTTTTTATTTTGTTTTTTTACCTTTTCATTCTAATTTTTTAGTACCCATACAAAACACTTCCAGTATCATTTGCAACAATAAAATATGTGTTCGGATCATGTTGCATAATGTGAATTCAAGTGTTTCATACAGAAACATGAAAATTTTAGCATCAAAAGGTAAAAAAACAAAAAGAACATTAAAAACGTTAGTATAAAAATATTAGTAAATAATCAAAACTCGAAAAACTAGTAAAAAGTAAATACATAACTTTTATAGTTTAATAAAAGTAAGAGTAAATACTAATTATATAAGCTATTTTTAATAAAAAATAATCATATGGATAAATATATAATAATTATGTTTAATAAAGCAGATATATGTAATTAAACTTTTAGATTAGGTAAATATGTAATTAACAAAGTTTTAGAAGGGGATATATGTAATTTAAATCTTAATTTCTAAGTTGGGTATATATGTAATTAACTAAGTTTTACAAGGGGTATATATAACTAAAATTTTAAGTTAAGTATATATGTAATTGATAAAGTTTATAAAAAAATATACGTAATTCCCCCTTAAAAAAACTACCGACTCAATTTGTTCAATTTGCTACACATTTGTTACAAGGGGGTATATGTAACATAAATAATTTGACCTTAAAAGGATAATGTCTATAGCGACGACATGAGGTGCCGGTACTAATCACTCAATGGTGACCACATGTCGTTGCTATAGCATTCCCAGAATTTTAACTGGTGAGACCCTACACATGATGCTCTTTCAAAGGTGGCAGGGTGGAGGGAAATAAGGGCATCATACTCAAAATCTGTCCTGCAACATGTCATTGGTATAAATAAATATAATTTTTTTGTTTTATACTACTAAAAGGTGAAAAAGAAAACACCATATATATAACCTAACCTATGATGTCGGTATAAATTATGATCAATTTTAATTATATTTAATTGGCCTGTATAAGATTTTTCAAAACCTAATGTCGAAAATATGTCGTCAATACCGGTCCCAGATCTAATAAAAGGTTATCAATGGTCTTTTTGTTATCTCTTTTTCCACTCCCATAAAAACCTCCTTGCTCTTGGTTTTTTTATTATCTATTTTAACATTGTTTTTCGCTAAATCATTAATTTGAAGGTACGAATCAATGTTTTCTAGCGTTTTTAACAAAATTAATTTTTGGCTTTAATTTTCAAGAGTTTTTCGTCAGATTTGTGTTTTTAGGAAAAACTCAATGGTTTGAAGTGTTTAATCTTCTCCCAATCATTAGTAGGCTATCAAGGTATGAAATTTGATTAACGGGTTAAATAAGTTCGGGTTTGACTCGTTTATATATGAATCGAGCCAGCTCACGAGCCAATTTGTTTTTATTTAAGAAAATAATGTGTTAATCTGTTTACACATTCTCATATATATAAACAAAAATATAATTTAACACGCGATTGTATTTTATAAACTATGATCATGCTTTACATTTTTATACTTCGTTTTGTTTAGAAAATATCATATTAGCTATATTTCTATTATCTATTTAAATAATATGAAATAAATGCGGTTTATAATCTATAAAAATATAAGTAGCCTTTAATTTTAATGAGTCAACGAGCGAGACACAAACTGAGTTGATCTTGGCTCGGGCTCAACTCGTTTATAAATAGAGATGAACCAGCTCAGCTCGTTTACGAACTGAGCAAATTCCTAACGAGCCCCAAACCACAAGTTTTTTAAACAACCCTAGTACACAAATTAAAAATAATCACCAAAAACATGTACACAAAATGTACACTTAACTATTTAAGTACAAATAAATGAAAGAAAAAGAAAAATTATGCTCCCTCATTCTTATACCATAGTTGACTAAATGGTTAATCTTGATTCTTGAAATCCAACTACCAGTTTGAAGAACCTTTATGTAATTCACTTCCTTCATTGTTTTCATCTTTCTCCCACTGTGTATAAACATATATAATATATATATGTTAGAGAGAATCTTGTTTGTGTGTGTGTGTGTGATGAAATCCCCAAAACAAGCAGCATCTAACAATTAAAGAATTAAAGATCGAAGCAGAAGCATAGCAGCAGCAGAAGCACAGAGAAACAGTTTAAATGGCTATGGCGGCGTGGCAGACCTGTAAATTTTAGCATCTTTAAACCTCATGTACAACCCATCATACACTAGAGTCATAAAGCTTCAATCTTTTTTAAAAATGTCACAAGTTATATCACTCTTACCCACAAGATAAAAACCAACGGCTCTAAATTCATACACCACTGATTAGTCATCCTACATCACACACACCGTAAACAGTCGTTTACTGTTACCAGTAACAAACTACAATTTACTTAGTGTAAACGGTAATTCACAGTGCAAGTGATGTATGTAACTTATAAATTATACATATGGTTTTTTGAAATTTTTATTTTTAATAAATAAGAATCAAGATATATAGAATTAGGGTTAGAAAAAGGTTTCTTTTGTTATGGATTATTATTGTGAGTCACAACTTGAGTGTTGTTGCAGAAGCTATGTCTTTCTTCTCTTTATCATCTGCAACTCACCATACCCAACAAGATCTCATCACTAACACCAACACATATCCCACTTCATATTCCAAGTACCCTACGGACTCCGGCAGCTGGGTGTTGTACGGTACAACCGGAGCCACCCATCACCACCGCACCACCACCGCCACAGAGCTTGATCTTCGTGATCAGCAACCACCTCAAGCCCATAGTTTGTTAACAGGTGGTTCAATGAGTGATGATGGTAGATTGATTGATTTTGCAGATGAACATTCCACATGGGGATCTGTTGGTTGTGTGATGGTGGACCATGGTGGTGCTACTGGTGGTGTTACTGGTGGTGGTGTTAGTTGTCAAGACTGTGGGAATCAGGCTAAGAAAGATTGCAGTCATATGAGGTGTAGAACTTGTTGTAAGAGCAGAGGGTTTGAGTGTCAAACGCACGTGAGAAGCACGTGGGTTCCGGCGGCCCGACGGCGAGAGAGGCAGCGGTGGATCTCCGCCGGAGAAGACGATCGCCACCGCCGTGGTGTTGATCAACCTTACACCAGAAGAATAAGATCAGTTGTTCATGATGCTGAAAACCCTAATTATTTGGATAAACCAATTGCTGCAACTTACAGTTCATCAGGTACATTGATTAACCTTTAATCAAGATATATAATGTTAATTATTAATTTAATTAAGGATTTTTGGTTTTCAAATGATTGTGGTTTTAAAAAAATGTGTGTAGTGAAGAACCCTAAGTGATTCCTTTGGAAAACCTACATATATTTTCTTTGTTCTTGTGGGTGCATTATATTTTTAGTCCTGCAAAACATATTTTTTTAGTAAGAGAATATTAAAGATGCATACACAGAATATCATTTATGATATTTAATCACTATACCCTAATTGTTAATGTTAATGGAAAGGTAAATTTGTATTAAAATAATTGCTAAAGTTGTATGTTTTCTAGATTTTCTTTCCTTTTTTATATATTGATATGATTATGGTATAGGATGCATATGAAACCCTATTGGTATGCTATATAGGATGCATATGAAACCCCTTAATATAGTTCTTTAAATTATATTTTCGATTATGTGGTTACTAATGATTGTATTTCATAATTTCATTTGCTGATAGAAAAAAAAAAGATATTAGCATATATACAAACTTATTTAGTAAAATTATCGCCTGTATAACAAGAAACCTATTTATAGGATTTAGGAAGAGTAGGAGGACAAAAATAATGTTTATATTCAAGTAATTGCTAGAGTGGTATAGACTATAGTATATTATTTGTAGGACACATAAAAATGTACAAAACCATTTCATTATGTTTATTAGGTATGCTAGAGTTATAGGTTTGTTATATGTTTATTGATCACTCATGTATATCTAGACAGAGATACAAAGAAGTATAATAATATTAATGACTGTTTGTGTTGTGAAACCAGTGTTAGAGGAAGGTAACTTCCCATCAGAAGTAACAACATCTGCGGACTTCAGATGCATAAAGGTTGGAGCAATCGATGAACCCGACGACCAATTCGCGTATCAAGCCGCGGTGAACATCGGTGGGCATTTGTTTAGAGGGATCCTTTATGATCAAGGGCCCGAAAGTCAATACATGGGTGGTGATCACACCTCGTCTGGTGGCAGTGCTGGTATCCCACAGCTAAATCCCAGCACGATCTCCCCCGATGGTTCCACGATAGGCCATTCTTTATACACATCTCTTGGTGGCAACGATTACATGACGAGTACGCAATTTTTCCATCGAATTTCAAGAGATTAACTTTTTGCCACTTGATCACATACCTATAATATTTATACACACAAATTGGACTTGCTATATCGTGTTGTCTTAGGTCTATTTGTGTCACGTTGCATTTAACTTGAAACATAAAGGTTCTTATTATGTTTCAGCCTTCAGGTACATAATTTGAATGCAAAGTTGGATTTCAAGGTCCTATGTTATACTCTTGTCCTAAACTTTTTTTTTACCATGAGAACTCTTATTTGGGAAACTTATGCAAACCCTTTCGAACCAACGGGTCATTTGTCCTTAAGACGACATTTTGAAGGTAAAATACATCACCTCTATAAGAAAAGTTGAGGTTTCAAATATCGTATGTTGCGGGTATAGGTGTTTAACTTATGACCTTTTGTGTTTTTTTTAAAAGTTATTTAAAGAAAACACAAAAGTTCATATAGAGTTACTTGCAGTTTGCATATATATTATTTGCATGGCCATTTACATTAATTAAATTGTAGTTTGCATCAGTTTACTTAATATAAATAAAAAGACCGTTTACAATGTGCCAGTAGTATAAAATGTTAATTAGTAATGTATTAATTCAAATATTTTATAAATTCAGATATTGAATTGTCTTATAAATCAGTTCATGTGATATCTTGTCACAAAACTTTCTTAATTAGGATAGGGTAATGGGCATATTAAAGTAGCAGACAATGCCTAAGAGTTCTGTCCATAATATTCTTTTGGTATTGTGTTTGTTTGTTTGTTTTCTAATAAAATAATGATTCGGTTTATTAATATTATAATTTGTGTGTCTCGTAGTTCGAATTAGCTACAACATTCTCTTCTTTTCCTTCATTTATGCCTTAAAGCTGGACTCACTTCTTATATTTTTTAGTTCTTTTATTCTATATCTTTGAGCCCTCCAGCCATGCAAGAAAAGTATTACTGATTACACACTGCACACACAGTATCTTTCTCTATCTCTCTGTATATATGTATGTATATTATATAACCTAAAGGTTGACTTTTTATCTTGATGAATGCATCGAGCCACAAAAACGAATGCCAAAATCTGTTTGATATCTTTTTGAAAGGTTCTACAGTTGAAATATTCATGTTACAACTTACAAGAATTTCAATGAGTTTTATGATAAGAAGTGCGTTTTGTTTCAGTCATTAAAAAAATAACTAAGAGAATATATATATATATATATATATATATATATATATAATCGATTCTAATTGGTTCTCATTTGTTCTTGTAATAAACTTTTATTGTAAAAGATAACCTTTAAGTAATATACATATTTTTAAAATGGCTAACTCATATTCTATAAATCTTCTTTTAAATTTATACTAATGTGCATCATGAACTAAATTTTTTAACCATTTAATAAGAAACAACTTTAGTATACAATATGAAAATAACCATATTTGTACCTAGGAACATATTATGTGTGTTTGTATATGATTTGGTGTCTTTATTATACATCTATTAACTTTAGGTTGTTTAGTTTAGTTGCTGCTGCTAATGTTATATGCCAAGAAACATCTACAATGTCATTTAACTAAACATTTTACTCTATGACTCATTAATGCATTAGGGTTTTCTGGTGTGGCAGCTTACTGTTAAGGCTCTTTTATATTTATATTATTATTTTGCTCCTTTTTAGTTATGTTTTCATTTATATGGACCTCATGCAAATGAATAAGATTCGTTTTATAAGTGTAAGCAAAATTTCTAAACCTATATAGATAGATACCCATTGAACAGTCCATGAAACGTTTGGATTTATATATGTCCATTTATTAATGTAACAAAAATCTTTTACCTAATCAGACAAATAAAAAAGAACACATGTTTCATGTTGTCATGAATATTTGTTTATGTTTATTTTCTTATACTTACTTGTAAATTTGACTTTTAAGTTATTAGTAATACTAACTAAACCATCATGCATTCGTCCATCAACTCTAGAGCTTTAGAACCAAATTAACCTTGGGTAATCAAGTCGAAGATAAATATGGCTTTGTAACCATGGTTATCCTCGATGTTTGAGAACTTGATTACATCGTTATTAATAAAACAGACAAGACTTATGAATTCCGAAAGAGTTTCTTTTTTATTTTCAAATAGCAAACACATAATACTCTTAATTAAATTATCATACAAGCTCAGATTTAAACAAATAACTATTTCAAATAAGTTTTGTCTCTTACCATAAGGCTATAACCCAAGTGGCAAGAATTCAGAAAGTTAACTCATCATTAATATGTCATCTTTCTCAGACATGAAAATTAGCATGATTGATTGACAAGATATATATGTTGTTTGTCCAGCCTTCATTGCAATCTACAGTTTTGCACTGTACTTTGGACATGTAGTTTCATCTTTTACATGCATCTTCTCCTGACCATAAACATGTTATGTTACCATCAATATTCGACATTTCTTTGTTGATGCAATGGTAGTAATTTTATGCCTAAATTAATAGCTGAAGAGAATATTATATAAAAATATGTGTTGTGTGTATAAACGATAAAACTCACTGAAAAGTTCAATTCTAAATGCATATAAACATAGATATAAATGAAAATTACAAAACCTACAATTGTATTCTTAATTGAAGGGAGTGACGGTTTTAAGCAGTTATTTGATACATTTTATGTGGATTTAAAGTTGGTGATGACACAATTAATCTGAATTACGTGAGAAGATTCATTGTTGAGTTGAGTGTCTAATCAATAATATCATTGCCTTTAACTGTTTTATTCATCTTTTTGTTTCAAAAGTACATGTTAAATATACATATGTGAAAGATATAAATATTGCACTTCAATCAGTTTTTTACGGCACTTATAAATATAAGATTGATAAGAGTTTTTACAGTTCTAAAAATATTTATAAGTTTTCAAATGATTCTAACATCGTATGTATGGAGCTAAAAATTTAATAAACTAGGGTGTTGCACAAATGGTTTCAGTAACTTTCTTGAACCCGCTTCTAGAAGGTTCAAAACCACCACCCCCACACACATACACTCAGATTTTAAGGGGTTTCGAGTGTTTTATAAAATAACAAAAAAAAATTCAGTGTTTTTATTTTATGTTTTAACTACGTCTTTTCATTCAATTTTTATCTTTTATTACTTATAGCATAGTATTTTGTATGTTTATAATATTTAACTAACTAAATCTTGAAATGTTAAATTTACATAGGTTGTTATTTTACTTTAGCCATACATTCTTTAAGTGTTCGTTATTTTCAATTTGTGCAAATAATCACACGGTTTTAAAATAAATCTCATATCTTTATTTTTATGTTCTTCCTGCATTGTATTAATCGCCTCTTGATCGCGTCAAAGTTTACCTTGTTTTTTACTCCTCGATTCGTAAACTCTTCATTTTCCTCGGCATTGGCATTGATATCAAATGATAATGTATCCCCTTCCGATGACCTCGGATTGGGTAGGTGGTACTCGCTCGTTTTGAAGACGATTCACCGGATCTTTTCATTTCAAGGGATATGTGCCAAGATTTGGTCAAGTCATGTCCCAAGGCTATAAACAGCCAAGGACTGCTTGATGCTAGTTTATATATCTTTGTGGTCGATAGTTTGTTGTGTTTGTGATTTATTTCTAGCAAGTCTATAAACAGCCGAAGACGGTTTAATGTTTTTGCTTTTGGTTAAGAAAGAAATTAGTGAGATGATTGTCTCAAATCTTATCTCTTCTTTAATATTGTTCTTGAGAGATTAACCATCTAAAATCAATCTAACAAATGAGATCTAGCTCGACTCGTTTAGAACTTAATGTAAAATTAATAAAATTGTCATTCGCAAAAATGCTTGAATAACAAATAAAGCCAAACCACGTGATTAACGTCATGTAGTGGATTCAAAACCATTTGGCTAACTAAAAGCTCTCAAACCTATATATAAACATCGACTTAAAAGTGAATCTTCTCAAATAAAGGAATCACGTTTTTCGCATGTAATCTTCTCATATAAACTTTGTCATATGTCATTTGCAATTTAAAATTGGCATTTTGTCATATGTCATTTGCATAGAAAGTTAAAATTTAATGATAATATTAAATGGTAACTAAGATAATTATTTAAATATTATAAATTACATATTTACCCGCTCTAAATATAAAATTGCATATATTTCCTCCCTTAATGAAATGAATTACAAATATACCCATTTGGATTAAATGTACCCAACATTTTCATACAAATTCAGATAAACGCATATTTGTTTAAGCTTAAAATAAGTGATCCCAACATGTTCAAACAAGCTACTTAGTGTAATTTCAAAATTTGCAAACGAATTGTATACACCCTTCGTGTTCAGTTTTTCTGTTTTATTCATATCAAAGGAGCAATTACAAAAATACAAACTGTTTTGTTCGTGGCAAAGTCAAAAAAACACAATATGATTTGTTAAGGAAATTAATTGATATGTAACAATTATATAACAAAGTGTTTTTTGCCGAAGGGCCTCGCCTCGGAGATAGATGAACTGTCGGTTACTTTGTAGTTGGGTTTTTAGTTTTATAATGGTAATTTTGTAATTATGTAAAATCTTCTTACTATAATAAAAAATATCTTGTGATAACACATGTCAAAATCACAATCACCATCACCAAAATTTTCTCGTTTCTTTCTACTATTAAATTAATAACTTAATTATTATCCAACTTGTGTAATATACGGGTTTATTATTTATTCACACAGTGTGAACCCGTGTTTTACACGGGTTGAATAAAAAAATATTAAATATAATAAAAATTATTAATTATTAAATAATATGTGATTTAAATTATGTATGAGTAAGTACAATAAGTAATAAAACAATAATATCAACTTTTTTAAAAAAAATTTATACTTTCTTTGTTTTTACTAAAAATTAAATAAACATTTCGTTTCAAAACAAAACACATTTAAAAAAATGTCATTTTTAAAATGTTTCATGTTTTGAAAAAGTATGATGTAAGTTCTAGAAATTTTTCTTTTTATAAAAGTTTGTTTCTCTAGAAATTAACATTAATAAAAAGATCTATTTCTTAATCTTTAAAAATAGCTTATAACCAAAAAATAGAATTAAATAATATAATTTGATAAATTGAGTTATTTAATAGATTAGAGAAGCGGGGAATATTTGTTAAGAGTGAATGTAGTGTTGTCATGTGGCATCTCTAGTTATTATTTTATGTCATGTGGTATTCCTAGTTACCATTTTATTATAATAAGAAGATTATTTAATATTTTTTAAATTTAATAAATTAAGAAAGAGATCTATTTATTAATGTTTTTTCTAAATAAATAATTTTTTTACAAAATAATATTTTTTTCTAAAACATAATTTTTTTTAATACGAAATATTGTAAATTTGACCGGCAAGTTGAGCTTGAGCTTTCAGATGAGATTGCCTTAGTCGAGAAGTGTGCTCTTTTCACTCTCCCACTCCTGCTTATTCATTAGGGCGAGCGACTTTGCACCTACAGGAGAGCTAGTTAGTCTTCCTTCCTCGCCAGCTAGGTGCTTGCCGGCGAGGGGAAGTGCGAAAGGTGTTATGCTTTCCTGGTTTTATTGGGTTAGTGTTAAGTAGGTGATTTAGCCCTCTATCGAGAGGGAAGATGGAAGCAGGGTGACGGCTAGTTGCTTTCTGGTGAGTTGCTATCGCTCCTCTCCTTTCAGTTGATTTGATTCGTGTTCAGTGTGCCCTTCGCCCTCAGCTAGTTGCCTTCTTAGCCTCTAGCCCTTCAAGTTGCCATTAAAAAAGTAAAGAAATCAATTTTGATAGAACAAAAATAATAACATTTTAAAGTTATAATAAGAATTTTTTTTAAATAACATTTTATACGGTTTGTTTTAGAACAAAAAGTTTACTTATCTTTTAAAAAAATTATAACACATTTTTAAAAATTTGACATAACTGTTTTAATACTTATAATCATTAATCATATATTATTTTAGTCATATCATATTTTAGAATATTATTTTATAACTAATAAATTTTATTATTTTAATATTTTATTTAACTCGTGTAACACACGGGTTTATTAAAATTAGTTATAATAATGAAGGGGAAATATGCAATTTTAATTATGGTTTGGGTAAATATACAAGTTGCTCCACAAAGGGATATATTTAATTTTCTCTTGTTTAGATCCTTTTCAAACAATGAAACAATTTTTATTAAAATAAAAGATGTTTCTTTTTATTAAGTAACGTATTTTATAAAGTTAATTTCAATTTTGCTCCATAATATTTAATAAAAGTATTAATTTTTTTTCAAAAGATTAAACACATCAATTTAACTTTAAAAGTTTCATAAGTTAAACAAATTTTATAAAATTTAAAGTTTTTTATACAAAGATCTTTTTAAAAAAATAACATTTGTTTAAAAAATGTTTGTAAAAAAACCCTTTTTATAAAACAAAATATTTTGTAAATACTAAAGCTCAAAAAAAGTTGTTATTGTTTTATTACTTTAGATATTTCAATATTTTTCTAAATATTAATTAATAATTGTTAATTCAATATTTTTATTTAACAAATATAGTACACCAGTATCTAAACCAGTGTTTATAAACAATCTAACATATGTTCCATCATATATTTCATCAAATGATTTTCACCTTCAATCATTTCTAAGTAGATTTATACAGTATTACTTGACATAAATTCGCAGGTTTTAATCGTCACATGACGTATTTAAGCATCTAATACTTCTTCGATTTCTAAAACCCAAAAATTAGGACCAACAAAAGGATGTTAAAAACAATCAGAAACATCAGCATTCAACAATATTAGTCAAATTGAGCACTGTTTCTGCACGCCTGCTGCCCTGCTAACATGATAGCCTTTCTTTTAGGCGTTCATTGGCGCAACAAAAGGGTAAACTAAACACTAGAAAGCTAACTAATTAATCAAATTTTCCGCTCGATCACCAGTTGACAAGATGAGAAGAAAGGAGAACCGTTAATGTGTCTTATCTGATAAGTTTCTGCCTTCTTAGCATCTCGAGGCGTTGAGAAAGTTCAGCACATTTTCTTTTGGTGTCTGCAACTTCTTTCTCTAAGCCGTCCACCTGATCGAAATAGAAATATTCAACTTCTGCAATTATGAGTGTGTTGATTTGAGTTCTCTTAATCTCAAGTGGGTCAAACAGAATCAACAAGTTTAGCTAGAATGGAAAGCATCAAATGGGCTAAACAGGTTAAAGTCACCCAAACATGCATACCAGACACCACCCCTTGTATTGTTTTATTCAAAGGTTCAGATTATATTTGATTTCGTAATCACAAGTAACGCATTAATTATTTGGAAATGTTAAGAACAGCGGTCTATGATTAACAACCAACTTTTCATAACACATGGTGATGAAGAAATCATCAAAGACTAGCATTTCCAAATAATTCATCTGAACCGACTTCAGCAGTTGGTGATTATGCTATAATTAGTTTTAATTTTAGAAGTTGGTTGTTAACCACAGCCTAAGGTTATGGTTGTCATCCTGACCCGCCCATCCCAGCAAACTCTAGCATTGATATTACCATTGAAAGAAACCAATATCAAGCCTCGACAAAACTTGGACCTACCATAGTTTTCAACTCGGTCTCCCTTTGCATATACTGCTCACACCTGCAAATATAGAATCGTTAGGATAAATGGTTAAACCAGATATAATCCATTAAGTAAACTCAGCATAGTTGATCACCATAGAGATTGATTTTGCTTGATTTTATAGATGAGTTTCAGTTCCTACTGCGTAAACGGAAGATTTAAAAAAGGGTATACTACTTGCGCCAGATTTCCATTCAGAGTACAAGTATTTTCAAGGGAAGATAGTCGCTTAAAAGTCTAATTTTTATTTAGTTGAAAGGCTAATTAAAATAAGAGTTTGCTTGACATATTTTAAGAGCTAAGGATGATAAGTATCAAACTAGATATAGGAATGATGAAATCAATACTCAAGTATATTGAATTGAAGAAGACGATCCAAAGGATCTACAAAGGATAACACCCACCGAAGTGGTTCAGGGCTATGCCCTTCTCATGCCAAAGCAATGAGCCTAACACTTAACTAATATCTTCCCTACCTTACCACATGATCAATGAGCCTATTTATAGAGCTAGGAATTACACTAATCCCCCTCCCACGATTACAAAAGACAACTAAAGAACTAAAGAGTAGCACATGATTCCTATCATTACTCCCCCCTTTAAAACAGTCTTGCCCTCAAGACTGAGAAAGAACAACCGACATGACAACCAAGCAATTGCTTCCCGAGAGCATTTTCAGGAGGTCGACCTTGCCCATGCACTACCCACAAAAATATTGATCCAACAACACCCACAACAACCTGATTTGCAGTCTTGTACCCACTACAAAATAACTTCCATAAGAATTCTGATTTAAGGTGTATAAACGGGTCGGGTGGTTTAGAATCGGCAATCAAAACAAACAATTTAGGAGGTGTGTAAGAGCCCAAAACTGAAGAGGCCAGTATTACTGCTGTTTTCAGCTCCATTCCATGGCCCTCAACAGTCCCGAAGCC
>BJCM01000471.1:0-11266 GCA_018326385.1 Flaveria bidentis | reverse complement strand
GCATGCAGGATAGACTTAAGATGTTTAGGTTGCATCAGCCTCTTCATTAATTTCTACAATATATATATATATATATATTATTTTAAATCTGGTAAGTTGACACAACATAATGTGTGTGTAGTTCAATATTTTTTACGTCTATTTTCCTCTTTTGAAGGGTTCGTCACAACACACAAACCTTAGATCGACTTTTTTTCTATGTTTTACGTTCCATAAAAACACATTGCAACTTCAGTATTGGTGGTCGTTACTAGTGGTGTGACATTGGTGTTATTTGATGCGGGGAGCTTAATTCTAGTTTAAATTATTTGTGAAAAGGATTCGCTTAGCATAAAGTTCACTCATAATACATTTGTTTTATATTTCATTTCAAACACCAAACTCATACTACTCTTAAACTACGTTATTAATCACACTCAATCAGAATTGAATCTTAATTTACTTCAAAAAGACTTTTCCCGTTACTATTAGGCTAGAACCCAAGTGACCTCAAATGTTTTACATGATAAGAATAATCTGTCACACTATAATACGTCAAAAACATCAATAACGGGTGCTTAAGAGTAAAGATGTTGATTTTTTTATCGTTCCCGGTAATGATTGATTTTAGATTTCATTGCGGTTAGTAAAAAGTACCATTAAAAGGTGTTCGCTAACAACTTTAGTGATGCATACAAAAAATGAAGCCAACCTCATGTAACTTATTTCTGTTATGTTCCCACATAAACATATGTTTGATGATGACAATGTTGTTAGCTTGTTACACGTCCACTCCCATGTGAATAACATGAACAATCACACCTGTGAAGATTCTGCATAGGAAATGACGTTTGGCCGTTACTCATCTTATGAATGAATCGATTGAAATATAACACCAAATATATCAAAAGAAAACTAACAATTTACAAAAAAATCTAAATCTTCTATTTACACTAAATACATCCCTTGCTCATTAAGAAAACTTTAGTCCTTATCATCTAAAAATAAGCATAAACGTATATATAAATATAAACTAAGCAATTATTTAATAAACCAATTAATTTATATAAACAAAAGGGCATATTATTGAAAAAATGTTATTTAATATACGTAGTGTTCTTTGATCATGAGGTCAAAAGTTTCCATAGTGGATATACTTTGATGTAGATTTAATAGTAGTATTAGATATATGTGTGTGTTTGCAATTTTAAAATAGTTACTCTATCGAAACAATTTTATAGTTCTCAAGTTTAGCTCCTTAATCTAGATCAATTTCCATCGTATCACTCCCGCTAATAATTTAGACGAATCTCCTATTTTAGTACCAACCCAATCCGAGCGCTCCCACTATTAGGACATGAATAGCTAAGGTGGACACGCCTATCACACCCAAATACTGCACCCTTAGCCAGGTCTAATAGAATTCGTGATGGAGCTTTTCATGAGAGTTACAACAAGCGTGAACACCGTTGGACACACTCCCAACAAAACTAGCCACGTTGGATGATTAATTTAAAAAAAGTTTATAAATTAAAAAAAAACTTTTATAAATACTAACCCATTTTTTATATTTTTACACAATATTTTAAACTTTACTCTAATATATTTTCTATTCAATTTTATACTTACTATTCCAACTTCAACAACTCATTCCTTCCAAAACTAGTTTAACCCAAATGACTCGAACCAAGTCCCGCTTCGCATTTTGACCACAACTTATGTTACCAGCCCCAAATAAAACCGAGTTGAATCCAACCGTGTCTTGTTTAATCAAACTTATGTTACCGGCCGCAAATGACATTCAGTGTCATTAAGACATGTGACGCTTACGTAATAACATTTTTTCATCACTGTTTACTAACTCTATATATAAGCTTTCAAGTGGCTCCAACTCCAAGGAAGTCTATAAGTGGTGGTGAAATGTCGATATTAGCCTCAGAAAGCTTCTGACTTTGTAAAACTTGTGGTGGTGGTGGTGGTGATGGTATTACTGCCGCTGATGAGAAGGAGCTGATGTGTCTATTGTAAACATGATGATGATCATCATAAGATTGATGATTCATGCCTTCATTCAACATCATCAATGGTATTGCATGTTGATGATGATGATTATCATGCAAATTGGGCGTATCTGTGGTATTGGTACCCATCATACATGATGTTGATGATGATGATGGTGATGGTATATTCCAACATGTCTTCTTGCTACTGAAGATGTTCATCATCATCATTATATTGTTCTTGCAACCTGAAAATATCACCATTTTGTGTACAGATCGAAATAGTAAGCTATATCTTTGACATAAAGAGAATGGAAAATAGTGAAATGCCAACATGGGTCCCTGTACTTTCACACGCTTTAATAGCTTGTACATCATGCATTAAACTCCATCCACCAAGTTAGTCTTTTCAACCCTTAATTATGTGTTTTTCAAATTAGTGACCTTTTTGAAATGAGTGTGTTTTCTTACAAAGAAATAGTTGTCTAAAAATACTAAAAATCATCTTACTTGAACGTAGAAAACACATACAGCATATATATATATATATATATATATACATGAGTAAAGAAAGAAAGAACTGACCAGATATGGGTCCAAACGGTGGTTGATGATGCCCCATGACGCTAAACGGTGGCGGAGCATCGGCGGCGATCAACACCGGCGGTGGCGGTAGCGTGCCGGAGCCGCCGATGTCCGATCTCGAGCCTAACATTCTTCTTTTCCGATGAGCAATGGAGTGTTGTCTATACTTTCTAGCCATGATCACATGCCAATGATTCTTGACAGCATTATCAGTTCTACCTGGGAAAAACCTTGCAATCAATGCCCATTTGTTGCCATACATTCTGTGAGCACTCATCAATCTTTCTTCTTCTTCATCACTAAAAGCTTTCCTGTTGATTCTTGGATCTAATTGATTGAACCATCTCAACCTGCAACTCTTCCCTAAAGTTTTCATACGCAAAAACCAACGGTTAATGATCAAACACATACAAAAGTCAAACTAAACGTTTGACTTTTAGCTCACTTAAACCCATTTTCCATTAATCAACAAAAGTCAAGCAACCCATTATTTTTTTTCCTAACTATCAATACGTATAAAATTTTAGATGAAATTTGGTCAAACGTTTAGTTTGGTTAAAAGTCAAACTAAAAGTCAAACGTTTAGAGAATTTCACGGTGGATTTTTTATTTTTATCTATATAATTACACAAAATCAATAATTTTTTCTCTCATTTTTTTCGGTTAAATAATATTTTTTATACATTTATCGTTACTTTTATTCTCTCCTCCACTCACAAACACTTTCAAAAAAATTTAGAGGAACTAAAGTAATTCTTTAAATATATCAATGAAAAATAACATTTTCTTTCTTATTCACTCAAAACGCTCAAAACCATTTCATATAATATAAGAAACACGCTCACGTATTTTTGAAAATTCCACTATCAATGCTCTTAATAATTGAATTTAAGTCGGCTAAAAGTGAAATGTTTAGTTTGGTTTTTTCACTTGGTCAAATGTTCATTTCAACAAATTTAGTTAAAACTTAAAACTTAAAAGGGTGTTTGAATCAAGTACCAGATCTTCCATTAAGTTTCTCAGCAATAAGGTTCCAATTTTGTGGACCATAAAGAGCCACAAGCTCTTTAAGTGTAGCATCTTCAGCTGGTCTCCAATGTCCTCTTGCACAAGTTTTTAATGGTCTCATTCTGCCATTGTTGCTACTGAGATTGAGCTCAACCTCTTCTGCTTCTTCCTCATCATCTTCCTGATTGGTGATCATGAAAGGAGAATCTAGTGCAGAAGAAGATGAAGACGATGATGAATGGATGAAATGGTTTGAAGTGTTGTTGTGAGTGTTGAGAGAAAGAGAACCAAAAGACTCTGAAACAATCATATTCTTTGAAGAAGATGAAGAAGTAATAGTTTCTTGATTGTTGTAGTTTGAATTTGGTATATAAAGCAGGTGCCTTTATGTGTGTTTCAGTGTGTGTTTCAGTGTGTGTTTCAGTGTGTGTGTGTGTTTAAGATAAAGAGATAGACGTACGTGCGGGTGGTGCTACAAGTAGAAAGAGGAAAAGCATTGGCAACAGAAGTTTCAATTTCATCTGCACACACTCGTGGGGGCTTTTGTCTACTGTTGGAAATAACTTGGCTTCAATGCCAAAAGATTCTTGCTTTTGTTTTTTATCTTTGAGTTTAAACTATTATCAACCTTATATGTATTATAACTTAAGTTGTGTTTAGTCCATTGGTTACTTATTCTAAAGTTATGGTTCTCAAAAGACCCTATTGATGTTGATGAATTTATATACTTCTAACTATCAACATTTGCGGTTCTACTTCATGCTTTGTGAATTGTTATTATATATTATAAAATGGGGGCTTTTGTGCTCTTGAACTCTCTCCGATTAGCATTTTACAACTTAGAATGATCAGCTTCCACGTCTTTGCAGGTAATCTTTCATGAATCCACGCCGTTGCAACTGAGGTTCCAGTTGCAATCATCTTTTATCTCCCTCGTTTGGTATATTTATAATGTATTGAAAATTGTTTCAGGATACAAATTAAGTTATAAAAATTTGTTTGATAATGTTTTTTTATACCTACTGATATCATTGGCAGAATGATATTTGACGTAGAGCCTTCATGGGTGTTGTAACATGTTACAAAAATATTATTTTAAACTTATTACCATTTTACAAGACTTAAATCTAAAATATGGTATATTAATTACCAACTTTAATCATTATCTTTTAATTTTAAGGGGATGTTTAGCAACTTCTAAATGAATAAATGCTGAACCATTTAGAGGTCTGAACCATTAAGAGCTAGTATATCGTTTAACGATTCAAATGCAAATGTCTGACCAATTCAGACAAGGACTCTTAAACATCTAGCATTAGACCTCTTAACCATTTAGCACTAGTATAATGCTTAATCATTCAGAGGCAAATGTCCGAATCATTCAGACATTTGCTCGCGAAACAAACAATCTGAACCATTAAGTGTTAAACCATTCAGATATCTGAACCATTAAAAGCTTGATTATAAGTCATTTTCTTCAAAATTTGAAAATATAGAACCCAACAATCTAAACAACTGGTTTTGAATTTCACCGGTGGACCGCCTTATAGAAAGACCATTCGTTTGAGTGCGACACAAACTCATATAGGTTGTAACAAGCCATATTTCATATTACTACACATATACCTACTAATGGTCCTTATGATACAATGGTGAGTTTTTATGTCGCATAAAATCACAATATGTATAACAAACCCTAAATTTTAAACCCTAAAACTTAAATCATAAATTCTAAACCATAAACCCGAATCTTATCATAAATTTTATCCTTAAGTTACCTACGGATTTCTTTCCACAATAAGTTCTTACCGAAATCCCTTTTAAACCTAATCAAGCCTTATAGTTTACAAATTGACAACATTACTTTTAGACTTAATTACATGGGTCCCTGTGGTTAGACCAGATTTCACTTTTGGTCCTTAGCTTTTTGAAATTACATGGATGGTCCAATACTTTGCAAATTTGTTACACGCATGGTCCCTAACTTGGACGGCCATCTATTTCTATCGTTAAGTCTCCCCACGTGCCTCCCACATGGGGGTATTCTTGTCATTTCATCTCTCTGTAATAAAGTTAGTATTCTTGTCATTTCATTATTAATCCCTACTTGTGAGTTATCGATCCCCACAATTTCCCTCCAAACCTATCTTCTTCGCTATCATCATACTACAACCCAATCATCAAACCCATTTGTGCCCTAATCAAACCATGATTTGAAGTTACGATCTAGTAGGAAGAAGAACAACAGAAGATAGGGTGGCGTATTAGAGTTAGAGGCGCTGAGGTTGATGTTGTTGAAGCATACGGTATCATCATACTGCAACCCAATCCTCTATGTTTAAATATGTATTTTTTACTCCTAAGTGTAAAATTTATGATTTTGACTTGGTGCATTTCTTTTATTTAACAACTGGTTATCCAAACATGTTCTCTTTGAAGATTTATCACGATAGTGTGTTTAGAAAATTTCTTGGTAGGAGGTATGCTTATGGTAGGGTTTCATACATTGATCTTTGTGACATTAAGATATTTCCAGTTCATGAAATAGATTGGATGATGCAAGAGTTAGGGTTAGCTAAGGAAAAGAAAAAGTTATTTTATCATTTCATGATTCCTGGGACTAATTTAGATTTTGGGTTAGTTGCTTTGGGAAACGATCATGATGTTTTAGAGTTGGCTAAGTATGTAAGTGAACACAAGCTGATAGATGTCTTTATTGAGCATGGTGAAACAAAGGTGCATACGTACTTCACATCCCCACTATAAAGCAATGTTGTTATTGAGGAGTTGGAGGATGTTAGAAGCCAAAATTTCATTTCACGTAAGAGTAAGTCTACTTCAAAAAGGCTACTTATAGGCTAGCATGAGAAAGGAAGTAGTTCTCATCAAGTGGGGGATAATGTTAATGAAATAGGGGATAATGTTAATTTGATGAGGGATAATGTTAATGAAGTTGGGAATATTAATAAGGATTCTGAAGTTGGGACCGGAGAGGTTCGAGATAACGAAGTAGGGGTTAATGTTAATGTAGTGGGGGATAATGTTAACCAAGGGATTAATCAAGAATCTAAAGTGAGGGATAATCAACATACAGAAGCTAGGAGTAAAGAGGTTGAAGATAATGAAATAGGAAGGAAACATTTAGAACCTAATGAAGTTGATAACATAAATTTCCAAAAGTTTGAATATGATTTTGATGCAAGGGACTTTTCCACATACTTTTCAATGCCTAAAGATAATAAGGTTGATGATAGTGACTTCATAATTGATAAAGATAATGAGGTGGATGAGGTTGAAGTTGACATGAGGGATTATAATGAGTTTGTTGATCATGGGGAAGAGTTCATAGGATGTAATAGCAATCCTAATATTGAAGATGGTTCAAGCTTGCATGATTAGAATACTAGTGAACCAGATAGTGAGGAGTCACTAGATAGTGAGACTGATGGTTCATCTGGGGATTTTGAATCTACAAGAAGAAAAATACTAAGGAAATTAAGAAATAAAAAAAGAAGGTGAATGCTGGTGGGGTTAAAGATGTAAGGTTTTATATAGGTCAAGTATTTGGGACTAAAACAAATATTAAAGAGTTAATTAAAAAGCATGCAATTGAAAGCAGGAGGGGCTATCACTCTTAAGGAATGACAAGAGGAGAATACGAGTTGTGTGTAAGGGTATTGTTCCACATAATGAAGGTGATGGGCCTCGTGATACTAATGGGCAAAGTAAAGAGGTTGATGGGCCCAAGTCACAAAGTGAAGGTCAAACAAGTGGGGACGGAATTAGGGATGCATGTGATGCATGTGGGGATGCAAATGGGGCAAGTCAAGAAAAAAAATGTAAAATGAAAGATGTATTTTGTCCATGGGTCCTTTATGCAACTAAAGAAAACACAAGTGAAAGTTGGTTGGTCAAGACCTACAACCCAACCACACATGTCTTAAATCCATGAAGATAAAGGCATTTACTGCTGACTTTGCTGTTGACTTACATTTTGTACATCATATTTATATAGGAAGAGCCAGATCTGATGTACTATTGAGCAACATGTGTGAGGTGTTCAACAGCAAGGTTACTGAAGGCAGGGACAAGCCTATTATATCAGCACTGAATTATGTTAGAGAGTATCTAATGAAGAGGATATTGAATGTTCAAAAGGTTATTGACAAGTGTAACGGTCCATTTACCCCTACTTCCATAAAGCTATTGGATTGCATAAAGACAGAGGCAGCTAAATGCACAGTCTTGTGGATTGGTGGAAGCAAATACCAAGTTAGTGGTCCTTAGGGTGACCAATGTGTTATTGATTCAGTGGAGAAGACATGTACTTGCCGGAGGTGGGAGCTTTCAGGACTACAATGTAAACATGCAGTGGCTGTTAATTGGGATATGTATCTGAATGGACAGCAAATGGGAATACCTGAAACATGAGCAGATCCTTGTTATTTGTTACAAACATGAAGAAGGGTGTACTAATTCAAAATTGGTCCTCTCAATGGAAAGAACATGTGGCCTAAATCATAATGTCCTACAACCCTCACACCCCCATTGCACAACACATCGATTGGTAGGCCCAAAAGAATAGAAGGAAGGATACAGTGGAGATACAAGATGATCTGAAACAAAGTGGAAACCTAACAAGGAAGGGTAGGTCTGTGACTCGTTTAAAATGTCATCAAAATGGCCACAATGCAAAAGGATGCAAAGGTCAAGGAGCTCCAAATGTTTAGTGGTTGTCTCATGTGTATGGTTAAGTTTATGGTTGTAGCAACTTTTGTTGTAGTCTATTTTCTTGATGTTTGTTTGATACTTGTCTGTCTAGTATCTTTCTTTAATTTATGGGTCGAATGATTTGGCCTAGTGCCTGGACAATGTAACTTATAATGCTACGCAGTTTGGTATTTTGGTATGCATGAAGCCTAATTATGGTACAAACTAGTGTGGTAACTTATGGTACAAACTGGTGTGCAAACCAGTATACAAACTAAAATAAAACATTTTGGTTTTTAAATATGTGATACAAAGTGAAATGAACAAGAACTAACACAAAACATACTTCATTACCATTAAACATAGTCAAAGTATATAACATAGATGAAAAGAACAATTAAATAAGATAGACCAAATGAACAACCTCAAAAGACCACTACTTCAAAAATTACATGAATTGTCCAAAAGCAATTACATCAAATAAGAACCCTAATCCTATAACTAAGAAATGGATGACAGTCTTTTTCAGATGAATTTCGGCTTCTAGTCCCTTCACTTGACATTCAAGTTTATTTTTTGACTTCAACAGCCTAGGAATAATCTTCATTGCACGTGGACACATTGGTGGGCCAACCCATCCAATAATTTGACGCTTTGAGTTCTGCAACACAACGAACACTTGTCTGAGATTAAGTTCAAAATTGAAGAGGTATACACACATACTTACTGTTACAGGACAAGCATAGAAGCGTCAGCCTGGGTTTTGATCAGTCCACTAGGTTCGGATGATCGCGAATCGCCCACAGAAGCAAACGGCCATGCTTGTGGATACCAAATGTATAAAACGATGTCTGGTTCCATAGCAAGAAAGACAAACATATAAAGACATATCGAATAGATATGAAATGACAAGAATACCCCCACGTGGAGGCACGTGGGATGACTTAACAACAAAAATAGACACTCATCCAAGTTGGGGACCATGCGCGTAACAAATTTGCAAAGTATTGAACCAATCATGTAATTTTAGAAAACTAAAGACCAAAAGTGAAATCTAACATAAACTCCCGTAAAATTAAATCTTTTAGTTCTTCACCACTTCGATCCTTAACTTTGAAATTTCTTTTCACATGTTATCTTAGACATGACAACATGTTTGTACAATTCACAAAAAGATATACAACTCCAACCCATTATAGCTATAGTAGGTCTATTGATATCCTACAAAAGATTGTACAATATATGGTACAGTACAATCAAAACCTGCACACTCACGAGGTGTGAGAGTGAAAGAAAGATTGATTGATGAGTGTAATCTACCCAAACACACGAGATGAATATTGCAGGTTAAAATATGCTATAAATAGATACATTATTTAATTAACAATTAAAAGGCATTTAATATTTCGCCAACCAGTATTATTCTGTCATCCTAGCTACTAAACCAGTCAAATACGTAAACGTACTACTTATCAGATGAATATTTATGATTTTTAAGTTCTGAAAGATAAACGTACTACTAACCTGTGTTTGTTATTTTATTTATGTCGCAAAATCAAGATTAAAATGAAGATAAAGTTGAAGGTTTGTTTGTGTTTTAATTTTTCTAAAACATTAAGTGCATGTTTGATTTGTGGAGTTAAATTAAATTTGTTAAAGTTGAAATCTGAAATGTGTTTGGCGATTAGCTTACAGTGTCGCAACTTTGTTTTGTTATTACATATATGCTCGTGAAGTGTAAGAGCCTGTTGATTATTTGTGAGGCATATGAATGCATCCTAGGTTATGATGCGAGATTAGAGTCATGTGTTGTTGTGCCATGCCAACATTCCAATTTCGGCATGACGTTCGTGAGGTGAATATAGTGTATCATTTTGAATTGATACGAGATGCACATTTATGTATGATTGTGCATCTCGTATGATTTATACTTAACAGTATAAAACATATGCTTTGTTGATAATACGCGACAAGTATGTGATAGTGTGAGCAGCTTAACGTACATAAAAAAATTAAGTGTGTGTCTCATGTAACACGCAAGATCGAGTTGATACACGAACATTATCTCACGTAACCTCAAACTATAGCAATGATTTCTTTCTGACATACTTAGCGCATTCACGATGGAGGCCTTATAATATTTTTTATCTTTATAATATAATGATAATATAAAATAAATCACTTCATCATATTTTTTAAAGTAAATTACATGTACGGCCAAGTGGTTTAAGTTAAATTATGAATTTAGTCCCTGAACTAAAATATTTTATGAATTTAATGTTTAATTACACTGTTCTTCAACCTAACAGAGGTTAATTTTTCAGATTAAAATATGTAAATTTACTTTTTTACCTTCTCTTTAAAAAATTTTAAACATAATCGCTTATCTTCGATCTATTTTAGTTGTCATATTCCTCAAAAACTAAACCATCGATCTATAAATGATGTTCACTTCGTCAGAGGTGTTGGCTTGAAGACGATCGATCAAGGGAAACATCAGTTGTATTGAATAGTGAAATCATATATTTATCAAATCTTTACTTATTTATTATAAGTCTTTTGTAAGTACACTAGAAAGAAAATAGTGCAATTTAATTAAAATAACATTATTAACTGAATAAAACACAGAATTTAAGAAACTATTAAAAGATAGAACAAAAGTTAAAGAATAAATATAATTTTAGTTAAATTACAAGGATAAAATTAAAACTCTATTGTGCTTATATCACATCTTCCAAATACTAAGTTCATAATTTACTCTAAATGAAAACCAAAGTGTTAGCTTATAATAAGTACTAACAATAATATAGTCAAAATAACAATACGTTTTCCCATGTATAATATAATATTGACACACACACACACCTGATGTTATTGTTTGGCTTTTCTTGTGTTTGTTATGAGTTGGTATGAAGATGTTAACAACACATGAATATGCAGACTTACAATCAATCCTATCCTCGAATCTTTCATGACAAATAGCC
>BJCM01000468.1:0-13920 GCA_018326385.1 Flaveria bidentis | reverse complement strand
TGGTATCTTTCAGCACCACCTGTGCACCGCGATCCGCCATTGAATCTACTGCTGGATTTTGAATCGGGGAACAATCTTCGTAAATGAGTCAGTCTGCGCGAATCAATTACAATCGCAGATGATTGTAATCAAGAATTCCACGAATTGAATTCCAATCGGATTCAAATCAATCGGCGATTGGAATCGAGTGGAATCGCAGAATCGATTGGGAGGGAGCCCGTTTGAATCGAGAGGGAGCGGGGTTTTGGATCGAGAGCCGTTAGAAGCTCTGATACCAAATGTTACAAACAGCAGTTAACTAACTCAATGTTTACTGAATATTTCACTGATTGTATTCAAGAATCTATCAACTAATACAAACTAAACACCTATTTATAGTGTTAGCAAGAACTAACTAATTACACACTAAATCCCTCTACTATCAAGATTTAACATAACCTATCACTAAACATACAAACTCAAACTAATACAAAGAATTACAATCTAACAAACTGTTTTTTGGGAATATGCAGAGCTGTTACTATGTCCCCCCTTCTCTTCGCCCTAAATCAACTTCTACTGCAAGAACACCACCATCTGGTTTGTTGATTCTATTCACAATTCATTTTCTGTTTTCTGTTGAAATATCTTGTAATTGCATGAGGTTTTGCAGCAGGATTAAGTGGGAGGAGGATCATGGAGCAAAAATGTTCCAAGAAATATTCTGGGTCTTTGCTCAACTCAAAACCAGCAGACACTATTACGTCATCAGCCAAAGTGCACGCATCTCTAAGCATGGGTAATATATCAATGTTAGATATTAAAGTTTGGGTCAATTTGGTTATTTTAACAGGTCAAACATGTAAAACTGGAAAATGCGAGTTTCAAAAAAAGTCGGTTGAAAGTTGCTACAAGTGTAGTTTTTCATGTTGTATAATCTTATAAACAATCTTATTAAAGGTTTTAGATCATTTTGTGCCCACCTTTAATTGTCATTTTTCCCTGGATTTTGATACATAGTTGGCCTTCGGTTATACTCATGTTTTGCTTAAAATTTGTTACAGGCGTGCAACGCAGATTGGAAATGAATCGAACGGTGTGTGGATTTATAAACTATTAGCAGATTTTATTACTTCATCTGTATATTTTATGTCAGTATTTTCTGTTTTTAACGTCTTGTTTCTTGGTTTCAGGACGGAGTGAACGAAAAGACGAATAAGAATTCATCCAGGCAACCAAAATACCAACCACCCATAAAAAACAATCCGAGTAAGAATTCATTCATAAGTTATATACTGATGAAACATGATTTTGGCTTTGGAGTGAACGTTGGTGTATTAACGTGTCAGGAGGAACGTATATGGGGAAGGCAAGAGGGAATGTCATTGGGGATACAGCTGAGAAGTTGGGAAATATGACGATCGGGACGGGAAGAGGTGGTGGAAACAGACATCCATCACTACCACCAGCACCACCACCAATGAAAGCGGGAGTGGCGACAAACGGTAGATCATCGGACTTGTTTACTGGTACGTCTCAAGTTTATAGCAGTAAGGTGGCAGGATGACTACTATACCCTCCTAGGCTCTTTGTTAAATCGTGTTAACATTATGGCTACATGTTGCATTTCTGCTTGTGCGAGTCTTGTTTTAGTGTGAGTAAATGGGTCGTATCTGGTCCGTCTCTTGAGTGGGTCGTACTAGTGTTTAGGGTCCTACTATACTATAACCCTACCTGTCTGTCATGTTGGCCGTATTTCTATATTATAAAGTTTGATTTTGTTATCTATGATGTCGTTTAAATGTTCTCATATAGTAGTATTACTATGTTTTCATTGTATAGAAATTTATTCTGAGGTTACACTAGATGACACCAAGCCTTTGTTTTTCTGCCCATTGGCACCGTGTTCTGAAGACTTTGTACATAGAAACAAAAAAAATGTATGACAAAGTTTAATTTGAAGCATCACAAAACGAGTGAGTTGAATTGGGTTAGTCATCTAGTCAAAGGTAGTTCGGGTCAGAAAGGATTTTTTAAAAAGTATTTTGGTATTCGGGTCAAAAATTTTTTTTGACAGTTCATCTGGATTATAGATCCTATAGGATTAGTAGTGATAACAACTTCCCAAAAATAAAAAGGTCTTTGCTTATGCCGTGCTTCCCACTTCTGTGGTCAAGGCTGGTGGAATAACTTATGATTGAAAGGTAATGGGAGAATGAAATGGGGAGGTTTAAGGGTCTGCCTTACCAAGACCACCGGGCGAAGAAGAGATGGGTTTTGTTTGAACTTTGAAGCAAATGTAACTGAAGAGAGAGGAGGTGAAGGTACCACGGGACAATGGTTGTGGGCTTATAAGGGTTTTACTGAATGACGAGGGAAGTATCAATCAACTATGGGAAGATACTTCATTTGTTTATATGACACCTAGCTAGTGCCGTTTGATAGTTGTGGAGGCTCGTATAGACAGTTACTTGTAGGTGGTGGGGAGTTGTAATTAAGATAGGTTCATAGAACTCGATAATCTGATGGAACAAAAAAATAAACTGATAGGTTGTCGGCCAATTCGAAACGGGCAATTCTTCGATTACTAGTTGTAACATTTTTAGAAATACTAATCCAACCCAGAACTTCCTACCCTCAAATAAGCTACTAATGCGAAAATTAAGGGAAGTAACTACCCCCCTCATCCATTAAACCGCACTAGATTTTTATCTCATAGGCACAGATTTGAAACGAGTTTATATAAAACTTATTAGAATAGCTAGTCGGTGTGATTCGAGTGGCGTTTGATGTGGAGGAGATGATCAAAAGTAGTTATTGGTAATTTGGTGGGTGGTGGTAGTGAGGTCATTTGGATGGTTCTTAAGTTAACAAGTTTAATAAAAGTATAATTTGAAGACTTAAAATTCATTCAACAATCAAATCAAGTCATTGGTTGAGAAAAATCATCCTGATTCATGGATGTATTCTATATACCATAAACTAATAAACATCCAACAAGCCCTAATCTTTTCAAAAAGAACCAATACAACACTGCGAATCACAACTTAAACACAACAAAAATCCCGCATGTTTTACTTAAAGACAGACATTACATATAAAAGCAATAACTAAGTTTTAAACGCCTAAAACTGCGCCTTATAATAAAATTTCCCCCCTCTAGAACCTCGAGACAGGTATCATTAGTGAACAAAAGTTGTATATGATGTTGAAGCTTGAGTAAGTGAAACCCTTTTCAATCTTGACTCTAGTTTTTTCGCTCTTACGACTGTTAATAGGCTTGAGTAGTGTATAATTAAAGGTATTGTGTTTGTATTCTCTCCCTGTTTTGTTCCCACCAGAGTTTTGCATGCCCTTCACCGAACTTTTCGCGGCTGCATAAACATAAGAAATCGGATTACATGTTCATTAACTTCCATGTTTGTTTACTTCCCTTTAGCAATGACAAAATGGGATAATCTTGTATACATATAAAAGGTGGTAGTTTTGGTCTGTTTACTTATAAACGGGTCGATTCAGTTATATTTAATCTTAAGGTGAAGTGGACAAATAATTACCTGAATCTAACACGGCGAAGCTCTCTAGTGCCATCCATTAATTGTCTGATGGTAATATAAACACCGGGTTCGTCTTGCTCTACCCACTCGGACTCCATATCACTAGCATTACTAATTGAAGGTTCATCTCTAGAGGAAGTTGTTGTTCTTGACGCCTCCATAGACGACCCCTCACCCTTGGGCCCGCCTGACCCGTAACCACTGGGACCCGCATTGTAATGTTGATTGCCCCCATAGTTCCTATTCCATTCCCTGTTCATCATTGGGCTTTCCCTTGCTGATGCCAGCCTGGAGTAGGTAGAATCTCTCTGCATGATTTTGTAAACATTTATTGGAAAACGGAATTAGATTACGGAAGGAAGGTAGATTAATTAACAAATATATAATCAATGATTAGTAATTAATAATTATTATTTAATACCCCATCTTCAGACTGAGAAGGCGTGTTTAAGGCTTGACAGTTGAATCTTTGCACATTGTAAAGCTCCATTATTCTGTCATAGTTTTCGCCCCACCACCTTTGAGCTTGCCATTTGTTGAACATTTCACGGCTTTCATGTATCGAGTAATACAAAAAAAGTATCAGCATCTTTTTTAATTCTAGCATGTCAAACATATGGAATAAATTATATTATTTCAGTAATAATCTAATTTTATTTTCTCTTTTGACCGGTTAGACAAAAAGATCATGGTTGTAAAATTCCCTGGTGTAACAATTTCAAAACAAAGAATTAAGAAACAGTTGGAAATAAGTTCTTACTTGAAACGAATTCGTTTAAGGTCATTTCCGCCATTAGGTAAGGAGACAAAAGTGATTTGAACACCAGGCTCAACTTGAGCCATCCATTCTTTAGGTTCATCTTCATCCTCCAAAACCAAATGACCAGATTGTCTAGGTGGGTCAAATGCTCCACTTGTTTGATGAGGATCATTGCTAGTGAAGTCCCAAGCAGGAGTAGAACTTGAGCTTCCCGGTTGCATATAAGGGTAGCGGGCCCCATCGTACATGGTCTCAAACTCAGGGTAACCTCTTTGACCTTTCTTGAAACTGCTAGGTGCTATTGGAGGTTTCCCCTTTGAAGGACCTGAAACTTTTAATGCATCTTTGATCTGTACACCATAATGCAAGTCATGAGATTGAATCTAGGAGTCCTTAATTATGCATCTTAATTGTTAACTAGGTTTTATGTAGTTACAGTTATTAACAAACACCCATACCCAACAAAATTTTTATATTTACGTGTTTATAGTTGCTCTTAATTTATTATAATCACAGTGATATGTCTTAACAAAAAAATGATAAAACAAAATAAACTCACCCCAACCACAAATGGGTTGGGGAGCATAAAACCTAATATACAATATAAAGTTCAAATTTAAGAAAACTTCTCTTTCATTCCTTTTATTCCTAATGGAATTACCTTCGTTTACAAAGACCCGACTACTCGACTCCGCTAACCAATGCTTCAACACCACCACTCAACGTTCTATTTTTGGTAAATATTTTAACAAATTTTCTTCCAATGCCTTATAAATTAGGTGTACTAAACGTAACTCTCTCCTACTAAATTAGTCACATCTGTTAAAAACATTGAAGTTGTCGCATCTTCACTCTATTTACTTCCTATGAATATCATCTCCTACCAAATTAACCTCATGATCTTTTTACTTTACTCATAAAAGTATGCTTAGCATACAAGAGAGTATGTATAACAATCTCTTGAATTTCATTGGATCTGAGGGGTCAATGAGAAACAGACAAAAATTCTAATGGTAAGTCTAATATAGGGCCTGGTGTGTCTCTTTTCCCTACATGATTGTCCTGTCTTTTCCTTAAGATACACTCCTACATATCCACTTTTTTGCATGGTGTGATTGGAATAAAACTTAACCATCATTCACTCTATCTATCACTTGTTCACTGGTCTTTGTTTTCTCCATTTTCTAAATCTAATTGTAGACCCAACCACTCCCTCCCTAGAGCCTCTTTCGGTCATGTTTAATTAAAGTTGTGTCGGTATTTCAGATTACATTTTTTGAAAATTTGGGATTTTTTTCTTATCTTTTTCTAATTAAAAACAGCAGAGGAATCTTTAACCATAAACATAGTACATCAATTGTACTACTAGCCATTTTGCTACAAGTAGGATATGATTTGAATATACACATATGTATGTATGTGTCATTTTAAACTAGTAAAATATCATAAATTTTTTGAATCATGTTTAATGCATACATAATTTGTTTGGAGTAAATATCATTTTGAATATTTAGAGTAGTTTCCCCCTACAAATTTTGTTAAACTTTTTCCTATGTGATATGTTTTTAAAATGTTGTACAGCTTAATAATATTTATCAGTTCACATGTCAAAAAGCAAGTTCTATATGATGCATGTGGTTTCTTCGGTTGCATTACTACAGGTTATCAGGTTTTACTTAAATTAGAGATGTGGTAGTGTAAGAGTTAAAACACTCTGAAAAAAGTTACGGTTTAAATCTTAATTTGTATTATACTAGGATTTGGCATTTGGGAATACGAGTAGATTAGCATATAAGTTATCGTTCCCAGGGAAAAAAACCTAATAGATTCAAGTGACACGTGTAAAATCATAAACACACTAAAATAAATGAATAAGTAAATGAGAGAAAGTTGGGGGATCTATACTTCTATAGGATAACCCAAGTGCAACCGGCAAGAGTTACAGTTGCAACCAACAATATATCTATCACCGTTAAATTTATGCTTTGAAGGGCCCGATATTAAAAGAATGGTAAGGTTGTGACCATATAATTAGAAGTTTGCCAGTTTGAGTCGTTAAAACAATATCTTGTAAAAATTTAGAGTAAAAATACGCACATCACGTGCAAATTTCCTGACTCCCCTGAACTTCATGTCTAAGAGTAGACTTGGGCAAAAAAAAACCGGTTCGGGAATCGGTTCGGCCAAAAAAAACCGAAACCGGTTTGAAACTGGCCCGAACCAACGGTTCTTATCCGGTTTCCCCATTTTGTGATTAAAACCGGTTTCAGCCCGAATTTCGTCAGCAGATTAGATGGAATTTTTAAGTAGAAAAATCACCATTTAAAAAAAAACAAAGTCATCTTCAAAAAAAATCAGAAAAGAAAAGAACTCACCAACTTTCTTGAGCAGTTCAAACATTTATTTAGTTGTGTCAATTTTGGGTATTCAGGTTAATAATTGCACTTAAAAAAAATAAATTTCAAACTAAATAAGGAAAGCCTAAATTAGAGTAGCAGTTTATTTCATTCATTTAAAACAATTTCTGAACAGATCCCCATATTTTAGACCGGCTTCCACCTTGAAAGTGGAAAAAGCATGTGGGCCTACTTCTATTTCCAAACTAGATTTGGCATTAACTTTCTATTAAGAAACAACAATTTAGTTATATTAGAACCAGAATAATCCCAAATGGTAACAAGGATATCTCATTATACAAAAAGTGTTTTCAGTAAATCATGAACTTAAGTTATGTTGTATGTTTTCTCGTTCGACTAGTTTGGACAAAATTGTTAGTCAAGTTGCTAAATGCTAACAATGGTTTTGGAAAAGGAGAGGCAAGTGGCCGGGTTGGTTGCGTAAGCTAGACTGGCCAAAACGATGTCTTCGGGGATTTGATGTTTTTATTTTTTTTTTGTTTTAAATGAACATTAGTTTGTAAAATTTTAAATACCATAAAGATGAATTTGTTTTAAATGAACATTAGTTTGTAAAATTTTAAATACCATAAAGATGAACCTACATGTTTGAATTTCCTAGATTAGTTGGGGCTAACTTGAACTTTATACTTGATTACCAGTTTTTATCTAAAACTACACACCCAAGGTTAACAGCCTTGTGAAACAAGAAACTGTTTGCCCATAAAAATTAAAAAGAAACAATCTTTAGTCTCGAGGAACTGATGGTAAAATAGTTTACTTATTCCCAATTAAATATTATAAGTTCAAATCCTACACAATACACGTATGCTTATTTTTAAAATGAGTAGTAGAATATAAACATAGAGTAATAGAGTAGAGAGTATTCGTCGGTCAAAAAACCAAAAAATTAGTGAATGGCATGCACAAATAAACAAGATAAGCAGTTGTTACCTTACACTTGCACTTAAGAGAAGTGTAATGCCAAGAGAATCATCTTTCAAATAAGACAGTGAATTAACTCGTTTTTCTTTAAACCTTCATACCGAAAAGTAACTAAGGTCGACGATAAAATTAGAATCTAGATTTTTATAAAAAAATAAGAATGAAATTCCAAAAAATTTCCAATACCAACAATACACATGTGTAAATAATCTTTTTAGGTAGTGCTATTGCCAATAAATGTCATAAGCATGGTCTGATCAAGATTTTGTTTCGTTTAACAAAGCAGGAAAAAAGATGCATAAAAGAAGAGTAGCAAGCTCATAAAGCAAAGAGACTACTGCTAGTAACACACAATTAGCCACATTGGATATTGAGGACAAATTCTCTAACATGCACACACTAAATACGCGTACGATAGTGAAAGAGAGTGTGACGCAAGTGGAGAGGGAACTAACCTGCGCCGTCAGGCCTTTGACGGCTTCTTTACTCCTGGGAGACCCACGCGCCCCCACTTCCTCTCCTCCATCTTCTATCTGTTGCTTGGAACATGTTATACACGTCAGCATCGTCTTCTTTTTGTGTCTTTTGATCTTTCTTTATATGTTTAACAAGAATACAAAATTTCTTTTTTGATTAACTCCTCTGCACACATGAAAGAATATAAAGAACAGAACTTTAGCACCTTTAGAGGTGAAATGATATATGGTTGATATATTTTGAAAAGAGAAATATTTAATTGTTGATTGTCATTGATTGCAAGTTAATGATGATAGAACAAAATGAATTAAATGTTGGATATTTCATGCAATTTGGTTAAATTAATGGTAATTGCATGACAATTGCGCCGTGGATAGCCCCAAGGGTCATGCTCCACGCTTTGATGAAGACCACCTTACAAGTAGCGGCGGCGCGGGCAGGTGACATACCTAGGTTTTCACGCCGCTTGGCGCATTAATAACATATGGTTTTAAAATAAGCAAAGTTTAAATGAGAGTGATCTCATGCTTGAGATGAAATTTATTATACGAACAAGCCCGAGACCAACATTCATACATTGAGTTTGATTAGTATTGTAAGCCTAATCAAACTTATAATAAATTTTTATTATATATAATCATGATACAAAAACAAAATGATATAAATTATTATTATTTATATAATTACATTTTTTTTTGAAAATAAATGAATAGTTAATAAGAAAACGAGTCTGACTTAAGCTTACAATAGTTAACACCACTGGTAACCATTATCTACGAAAAAGAAGAGAGCAAATCTTATGCCATAATTTCAAGATTACACTTACGCATGTGGCCCTCAAAATATATTTTAAAGAAGTGGGAATATTTTCAAAGGTTATACCAATGGGTTTGGAATCAAAGCGGACACGAACATATCATATTACTAGTCAACTTGTCGACTTGAAGTTAATAACAAATGTTGTCATTAATATTATAAAAAAATTGTGTACATAGGATTATAAATAAAAACTTTAAAAGGTGAGAAAATTAGATAAAATGATTATCTATCTATTATAATAAAAAAAGTTTTTAAAATACCAATTGGTACAATATTAAGCCATCTAATTTTAATTTTCTCGTTTATCTCTCCTATTAAACAATTACCTTAAATACTAATAATATTATTTAATTTCTTTTGAGATTAATAATTGTTTTTTAATAAATTAAGAATTAGATGCTTTTATAAATGTAACTTCTAAATTAACAAAATTTTAAAAATAAGAAAATTTCTAAAACAACAAACATGTTTAAAAATATGAAGTATTTTAAAATGGTTTTTTAAATGATTTTTTTATAAAACACAATAACTAAAATTAGGAGTTATAATAAGAAAATTTTTAATATTGATATATTTTAAAACTGGTTGTTTTGCAATAAAATGTTTATTATAAAATGCAATTAGGGCTTAAAAACAATCGTTTAAAATAATGATATCATTGTTTTATTACTTATATTATTACTCATGCAATTTCAGTTATATTATTTTATAATTATTACATTTTCATTACTAATTATTTAATATTTTATTTATTCAACCCATGTAATACACATGATACTAACCTAGTTTTATTTATTAACGGACACGGAGTTCTTGAAAAAACCAGGAACTAACCGGGAAAAACCAGAAAAATCCAACCGCTGAAAAATAAAAAAGAGAAATTGAGAAAAACAGGACGTCGTCATAAAAAACAATAGTAAAATTTGGAAAAAAACTGATATGACGCTAATATATCATTAAAAAACACCGAAGAAAACGAGACGTTTGTTAGTGTACTTATATTTAATAAACCGTTTTCGGGGAGTTGGTGATTTAAATATTAAAAAAAAATCATGCTACATTCAAAAACAAAAGGTACGCAATCGAATTGATTGTTTACGCGATGAGAAAAGAAAATAAAGAAAAAGAAAAGAAAATTCCAAGACAGAAATTTCTTGGGACAAAGGAAAAGGAAGAACAAATAAAGAGAAAGTGCAGAGACTCTCCGGGATCAGAACTCGCTTTGCTTTACCCATTTTTAATAAAAACAAGCTTTAGTGACGCATTCCAACCTTTAGCGACGGATTACAACCTTCCATCTCTTCAACTTTCCAAAGATCGAAAGAGACTTCAAACCAAATCGGAAAACATTTGCAGCAGATTTGAAGTTATGAATCAATAATTAACCCGATATTTAAGACGATCGAAAGAGAAAGTGATGAGAGAGAGATAAAATGATGATGATGATGATGATGTGATGATGATGATGATGATGATGATGATGATGATGATTTAACCGATAGTCGTATGATCAATCGCTATAAAAGAGTTGAAGATTGTCGTAAGCACTGTAGGTGTTGGATGAAATGACAAACAGACAAATCGAAATCAAATTCATGCATAAATTACCTTCGAAAACGACTGGCCTTCGCAGCGACAGTTACAGTCTCTGTTATTGTCTCTATTTTCCTCTACCAAAACTTCAGAGATATTCCTCCGTATCTCTGCAAATCCAAAATTAGCAACTCAAATCGGAACCAAATACACCATAAAACGTATCGAATCATTCAAATTCGATTCAAATACACAGAATCAAATCATCAACGACTATTAACACTCAAAATTCGAGATAATCGGAAGAGCAATCACAGCAAATGGAACAAAAACTCACCAAAACTAGCACGTTTTCTCAGAATTAGCTCAAATCGCAACCAAATCCGGCATAAAACGTATCGTATCCTCTTCAAATTAGCTTCAAATACACAAATCAAATCATCAACGACTATTAACACTCGAATTTCAGATGATTAGAATGGTAATTGCAACAAATGGAACAAAAAGTCACCTAAACAAGTAAGTTTTCTCAGAGTTAACTGAAATCGCAACCAAATCCGGCATACAACGTATCGTATCCTTCAAATTAGCTTCAAATACACAGAATCAAATCATCAACCACTATTAATACTCGATTTTAAGATGATCGAATTGTAATCACAGAAATTGGAGCAAAAACTCACCGAAACAAGTAATTTGTCGGAATTAACAGAAATCGCAACCAAATCCGGCGTAAAACGTATCGAATCCTTCAAATTAGCTTCAAATACAAAGAATCAAATCATCAATGACCGATAATACTCGATTTCGAGATGATTAAATTGGTAACTGCAACAAATGGAACAAAAAACTTACAAAAACAAACACGTTTTCTCAGAATTCTGCAAAATGCCGCAACATTCTCCGGTGAAAAGGAGTGATATGCAACCGGAGAATGTTGCAGAACTCCGGTGAAGCTCCGGCGAGATGTTTGAAACTTGAAGCCTAGGGTTATTGGATTTGCTCTGGTGTGAGTGGATGTACGTGAAGAATATGTTCAAAAATAGCGGAAGAGACAATATTATAGAACCATTGTGTTATTTATATTGTGGAAAGGAGTTAACGACGTTTATTTTTCCGTTTGTCGACGGAAAATGTTAACTCGCCGTCTGTTCTTTTTATCTTTGGAGAGAGTGAGAGATGCATCTCTTTACCATTAAGGAGGTTTTTAAAAAAATTGATATGGTTTTTTTATACGACTCTGATTTAAAAGATATATGTTATCTTAACTGGAATTATCTATTTGTTTCTTAGTCAGGACAAAAAAATTGATATGATTAATAGAGACACTTATACATCAACTTTTTGTTAAATCTTTGTAATAGGGTTTATGCGGGGATTAGTAATGGATTCACGGTTCGAATCTTGTAAATTTATTTGGGAAAAGAGTAAATGCATGATAGCTAAAATGAAAGTAGATTTATGTTCATAAGCTAAACAATGTTTCTTAAAAATGGTTAATGATGTAAGATGTGCATTCATTTGATCGGCGTAGCGCGTCAGCGTCACCGGTTCTTGTAGTAGAGAGTTTTAGAATGTAAAATATAAGTAATAACATATCGTTGGTGGTTGTTATTAATTTAATTCTATTTTAGAACTTGATCCTATGTCAGTTTATCATCATTCTGTTGTCAGAATTGTAATTACCTACTATTAGAGAGTGTAGATATATGCTTACATTGATTACATCAATAGTGTTCGTTGTTGTTTCAATTGGGCATTTAGATTCTAGGTTTGCACTTAATAGTTTGAGGGTTTTATCTTACTTATTGGGTGTACATGCTACTTTTACATATGACATTATACATCTTTTGTATAGATTTATTAGAACATACTATTTTTGTTGATTGTTGGTCATTATCTACTCATGTTTATTCTAGATGGCATCATGATTTATTACATACGATATTATACATCTTTTTACAACAACGACATCTTGTTATGCCTGTGCTTGACCCTATGCTATATAGGAGTATGATGTGAACATTATACTATATTGTCTTGACTAAACTTGAGATTGCAAATGCAATCAACAAGGGTTCTTTCTTTCTCTAAAAACCTATTGATCATCATTGTTTAACTGTCAAGCACATTCCATGATGCCTTAATACCCTATCTCATGGACTTACTTTTCAAAGGTATAGTGGTTTCACCATGCATGTGTATTTTAATCTTAATTGGGCTAGATGTTCTGATTATCATCGCTTCACTACAAGCTATTGTGTTTTTCTTTGACCAACTTCAATAATTAGTATTATATGAAATTTATGGTGTGACAATATTGAGGCTACATATATGACATTCAATCTTGTGTTTCATTGGCACACAAAATATTAAGATTGATTCCAATTTGATTCGTGACATGGTATCGGCCTAGACGCTTGATGGAATGTGCCGATCTACTATTGCTTAGTTGGTTGGTATCTTGATCAAATGATTATCATCTACTCGATTTAACACTCTTACATTCAAGCTTCGTATTGTATTGACGCGTTTAACTTGTAGTTACACGCGTCATAACATGAAATGTATTACTAAATAGCTGTTCATTTTTATCTTTTTGGGTGTTATTCAATGAGATTTTATCCAAATGTAACATTGATGTATATTAATAATAATATATTTATATGAAGTATTTCAGAATAAAGTTATTGTATTATTTTAAGTACATACAAATTGTTATTCCTTAATATTACATTGGCATAATAACTGGAGGTTAGTTTGAAGCAAAAGTAACAAGTTGAAGGGTAATTATGTAGAATACTTTTACTTTAGATCTGCTTAACAAGAAAAGCATGGTCAAAGTCCAAAGTCGTTCCTATTCCAATTTGGTTAAATTTTGAATTAAGGGACCAATCTCAGTTTTGAATCATTGTATTTAATTATAAAAAAATTTCAATATGCTATTTAAAAGTTTTAATCCCTGATCTTTTCAATTATACACTTGATTGGGTAGTTATGTGACTTATGTTTTTAAATTGAAATGATTTTTATTGTTGATCACTTATTCATGCGGCAGTGGTGATGCTTTTTTTTATTTTTTATTTTTATTTTTTAAATTTATCTTAAAATGCGCTTAAATACAACTTCAAATAAATTAGACCACTTAGGTGTTGTTTGTTTTTTCTACAAAAAACGTCTGAGTCTGCGGACCACATCTGCAGATATCTGCAACAGAAGAGGTGAACCAAATGTCTACAGTCTGCAAGAAAAAGACTGTTTGTTTTTAACATCTGTAGAATGGTAAAAAATATTTTGTAATTAAATTAAACATATTAAATTAAATCTATTTTATAACACTTGTTTCCTTGGACTTGTACCGCACACGCACACATCCATATGTACATACAACATATATACACATCCATACGTACAAGCAACCGACGGGCGAGATGTGGGGAGGGGGTCGGCGGAC
>BJCM01000467.1:0-10709 GCA_018326385.1 Flaveria bidentis | reverse complement strand
ACATAAACTTCCTTACAATGTCCTTATTTTCAAGAGTCACTCCAACATCCACTAGAGTGTCCATAATCTCAACATACCTGAACTATTGTAGAGTCATGGTTTAACCTATTTTAAAAGTAAAATTTTCAAACTGTTGCTTCATGAGATCCTTCTTGTTCTCTTTGACTTCAGTAGAACCCGCATACATTAGTTTCAATGCATCCCACAACTGTTTAGCTATTTTGGCTTTCTTGAAACCTCTGTATACAAAGTTTGGAAGAGCAGACTGAAGGGTTGTCATGGCTTTTTGATCAATCTCTACTCTCTTTCTGTCTTCATCAGAGTAATCAACCACAACCTTTGGAATCATACCACCTTCAGCTGCTAAGGAGGTGCTTGGTATGTAAAGTCTTGAGAAAACAGATTCTCACATCCTGGAGTCTTATGACTTGATAAAACCTTCCTTTCTTTGGCACCAAGTGTTAAAGTCTTAAGGAGCGATTAATAGGGACTTTGTCATGGTTCCAATTCCCATATAAGCTTTATTAATAGCTGCTCTTTGAGATTTTAAGTATTTTGTCTGTGTAAGGGATCTTAAGATGGTGAGATCTTACAATCTAGAGTCTGGAATGCTCTGATACCAATTGCAGGACCATTTAAGGGGTTGTCACTAACAACATAACACATAATGAGGAGCATTGAGTTAGAACACTTAACAGATCAAATGGGGAACTACCAACTAGTCACAAATTGATACTAAGTAACACAAGTAATAAAGAAACGGATAAAGAACAATAACAATAACACAAGTGTTTGGTTTTTAAGAATGTTGTATAATGCTCTCAAGTTCCATACAAGTGTTTGCAAAGCACATACTTATTGTTATTGTTCTTGTTCTGTCTCTCAATTACTTGTGTTTCTTAGTATCATTGTAACTAGTTTCTAGTTCCCCATTTGATATGTTAAGTGTTCTAAATCAATCTCTGCTCATTGTGTGTTGTGTTGTAAGTGACAAACCCCTCAAACAGCAGTACAATTAGTATCAGAGCTTTCATGCACTTGATAATAAGATCTCACCATTTTAAGATCCCTCACACACACAAAATACTTAACGTCTCAAATTGTAGCTATCACTAAAGTTGATATGGAAACTAGAACCATGACAAAGTCCCCACTGATCAGTCTTGAATTTTCACACTTGGTGCCAAAGAATAGAAGGTTTCATCAAGTCTCAAGACTCCAGGATGTGGGAACTTGTTGTTTCAGGACCTTACATACCAAGCACTTCTTCAGCTGCTGCTAAGGTGGTATGATTTCAAAGGTTGTGGCTGACTACTCTGATAAAGATAGAAAGAGAGTAAAAATTGATCAGAATGCCATGAAAGCTCTTCAGACTGCTCTTCCAAACTCTATATACATAGGTTTCAAGGAAATTAATGTATGAGGGTTCTACTGAAGCCAAAGAGAACAATAAGGATCTCCTGAAGCAGCAGTTTGAAAATTTCACCTTTAAAACAGGTGAAACCATGACTTAACAATACTTTAGGTATGTTGAGATTGTGGACACTTTAGTAGATGTTGGAGTGACTCTTGAAAACAAGGAAATTGTAAGGAAGTTCATGTTGCTAAATCAATATTTCAGATTCATTGAGCTTGGATCTTAGGATTTATCTCGTTCAGATCTAGAAATCAAAATTAAGATGGGTACACGTATGTGAATCAAAGAACAAATAGATGGACAATAATAACATTATGATTTCAATGATGTTTGACGAACAAGTTACAATGAGAATCATAGATGGCTAATGAAATCAAACCCACCCAAAGGAGAGTATTCCTCCTTAGGTGGTGATTTACACCATGAGAAACACACATACAAAATCCACACTTAAAAATGCACTAGTGGGTTTATTTATAGTATTATGACAACATGACCTAATTTTGACTTTTTCTAATTGTCTTGATCTTGACTTTGTCATGTTGAATTGTCTTGTATTATTGTTTTTGTTGTAATCAACTTGGTCTCTAAACTCGTATAATGAGATCTTTAGTCTCTTGTGATTATGATTTAGTAAGCTTCAGTTTATTTCATTGTTGAACCCCAACACATGTCCTCTCTTACTAGGAAATGAAAACATTATTGTGTTGTTATCAATAGGTTTGAGAACCTTAAGACTCTCACTTTGATTGAGTTGTCTGGTATTCTCAGTGGATACCAGATGGAGGATGAACATGCAAGGTTCATCTGGTAACTCCAGCAATCAAATGAGTTCAGCCCTGCATGTGATTAAAAGGGATAGCATAGAACATCAACATCATCTTATATGCTACCCTGCCAACTCACAAAACGGTCCTTTCATCACCTTTCCAGAGACACCAAGAGAAAGATACACTCAAGGAAGCCCATTTCAAGAGACAAGTTATTCACATGGTTATAACGGTAACCAAATGGGTCACTTTCTTGGGAGTGCAAGGCACCAAGGACAAATGGTGGCAAAGTACAAGTCAGACCAAACTACACTGTGAAAGCCACCAAGAATAAGAAGCCAAAGCAGCAAGCTATAGTTGTTGCTAAAGAAGGAGGTTTTGACTAGAGTTTTTAGGTGGAAGATGCATCTCCAAACCAAGAACTAATGGCTGACCATGATGAAGCAAAGGTATTGGAACATCTCTGTACACCTGATTGTATTGCTAAAGTTAATAGATACAGGTGCTACAACTTAGATATGAGATCTGATCTTGTGTCCTTAAATATCTTAAAATCTAATTTCAAAAGATCTGAAAATGATAGTGATAGTTGAGAATTCCTATGAGAAGAGTGAAGAAAAGGATTCTAAAAAGGGTCACTATCCTTCCAAGGAGAGTAAGAAGACTGTGATGACCAAGTCTATGAGAAAGAACTTGATCAGAAAGAGCAAGAGAAAAGCAAAGAAAGCTCAGGAGATTAAGACCACTTTCAAGTTTAAGCAAAAACAAGTTTTCATCTCTATGGGATTTGAAGTAGTGAAGACTGAAGACATCAACTTGAACTCTACAACCAAGAATTCTGGTTCATGTTAAAATCATCCCAACATCAAGAAGAAAGTTGATTAGTTGTGTGTTTCACTGCTACTCAGCCTGAACCATCTTGCTCGAATTATTGTTCTCACCCTAAAAGAACTGTCTCAGCATCTGCAAAGATGAAGGTGGAGAGGGAAAGTGATCAAGTTCAGCATTGGTCTTAAAAGAAGGCTCTTAGGAAGAAGAAAATGAATTGTGTAATGTGTGAGAGTAATTCTCATCTTGCTAAGGATTGTTTCTACAATCCAAAAAGCACTCTCTATATGACCAAAGAAGAGTCTTCTAAGAGTTCCAAGAAGAAAATAGCTTTGGAAGGAAAAACTATTTCCTTTGGAAGCTCCAAAATGAAGATGAAGGCAAGTGGAAAATTTCCTTCAAAAGAAAATTTGCTCTCGGGAGAAGGGAATACTTCTGAAGCCTGCTGTAGTGATAGAAAGATCTTCCGAAGACCAGTCCTCAAAACTTCCAAATTCAATAAAACTTCCGAAGTATTGAAGGTTAAGAAAGACCAAGTGACTAAATGTTCTCCATCAACAACATCAAAGGATCCTTAAAATATGACTATAGGATCAATTACTATTTCATTACCTTCAACTTCTTTTGACAAACCCAAAGCAAGGCTTGGGTTTCTAGATGTAACTAACCATCACCTTTGTGCAGGAACAACTCAAGACAAACAAGAATGTCTGGATTATTGATAGTGGTTATTCTAGGCACATGACAGGCAATAGGTCACTACTCCAAAAATTTGAAAGAATTGATAGAGGGCCAGTTTCTTTTGGAGGAGATGAGGGTGGTTACATATCTGGAAGGGGCAAGGTCACAAATGGTAAGCTCAACATTGATAAGGTAAACTTTGTCAAGGAGCTTGATACAATCTTTTGACTGTATCTCAATTTTGTGATCAGATTCATTACATTCTCTTCACTGAGCATGAGTGCATTTTTCTCAAGCCCAGGGTGGTCATTCCTCATGAGTATATTTTGTTTAGAGCCCCCAAGAAAAGGAACTTGTACAAGATGGTGGAGATCATGTATAGGTTGCACTCACCTTAGATTAGATTTTTTATATTACTTTGTAATAGGTCTAATGTTAGTTTACTTTTGTATGTATTTTGTCTAGTTTTTTAGTCCAGCGAAACTATAGTTTCGCTCACATTCTACAGTTTAGTTCTCCTGAAGAAAGTGTTGTTTCTGCCGAGTGAAACTATAGTTTCAGCAGAACAGTTTTGCTGATAGCAAAACTATCTGCGAAACTAAGACTGCTCTATATAGTTTTGATCATTTTCATTGTGGTGGACCTTGCAAAAACCCTAATCATTTATCCTTGTTGTAAGTGAGTATTGTAAGTAGTCATTTCACAGAAATATCATTGTGCTTTGTTATTATTAAGTATGTTGATCATCATTGCCTTATGTTGATTCATTTGTGGTTGGTCTCAGTCTTCTTCATCTTTGTTTTATATTGTTTGTATTTGATATTGAACGATTTCAACATCTCATTTGTACTACAAATCGATCTATTGGACCAACAAATGGATTTGAAAGAAACATCTCCCTTAGGATGAGTTTCATGCGTTTTATCTAAAGCAAATAGTGATGAGTCTTTTTCTGGCATAAAAGAATGTGCCATGTAAACTTTAAGAACACGAATAAGCTAATTAAGAATGATTTGGTAACTAGAATGCCAAAGAAAGAGTTTACAAGTGATGATCATTGTGTTGCATGCCTGAAAAGGAAGCAATACAAGGTATCTCACAAGTCAAAGGAAAGAAACTCCATTACTAGTCCCTTACACTTGTTACATGTGGATCTCTTTGGCCCCACCAGTGTAATGAGTCTAGGAAGGACCTCTTACTGCTTAGTGATCACAAATGACTTCACAAGGTTCACTTGGGTCTTCTTTCTTAGAACTAAGGATGATACTCCTGAGATTTTGAAGAATTTCATCTTAAAAATTGAGAATCAATCTGATCAGGAGGTCAAAACCATAAGATGTGATCAAGGAACTGAATTCAAGAATCAAATCCTTGATACATTTTATGATGGAAAGGAACTGAATTCAAGAATCAAATCCTTGAGAATCAATCTGATCAGGAGGTCAAAACCATAAGATGTGATCAAGGAATGAATTCAAGAATCAAATCCTTGATACATTTTATGAGGTCAAAATCTCACATCCTTTCGGAGTTTAGGTGATTTTCTTTCAAGACCTCGTCTTGAAAACTCTTGACCTGCTTCATCACATCTGAGGTCATAACCAATTGATAAGCCTTCACCCGAATTGGTTCAGGTCTCCCCTTTCGGCTAAGAGCATCCGCTACTACGTTGGAGTTGCCTGGATGGTAATGGATTTCACAGTCATAATCCTTTATAAGTTCCAACCATCGCCTCTGCCTCATGTTCAAATCTTTCTACTCGAAGAAGTACTTTAATCTCTTATGGTTAGTGAAGATGGTGCACTTCATCCCGTATTGGTAGTACCTCTAAATCTTTAATGCAAAGACCACAACTACTAGCTCCAAGTTATGAGTAGGGTAAGCAATCTGATGAACCTTCAACTACCGGGATGCGTAGGCTATAATCTTTCCTCGCTAAATCAACATGCAACCCAACCCTGAGTAAGAAGCATCAAAGTAGACTACCAAGTCTTTTCTTCCTTCGGGTAATGGCAAAACTAGAGCTTGCGTCAACCTCGTCTTTAGCTCCTCAAAAGAACTTTCTAGATCTTGACCCCAAGCAAACTTCACATCTTCACGGGTCAACTTGGTCATTGGAGAAGCTATCTTTGAGAAGTATCCTATAATAGCCTGCCAATCCTAAGAAACTACGAATCTCGGATTGGTATCACCACCTCCACTTTTGATGGGTCGACCATAATCCCTTCTTGATTCACAACATGACCCAAGAAATGAACTTCGTGAAACCAGAACGTGCATTTGGAGAACTTGGCATACGACTTCTCCGTTCTAAGCGTCTCTAACACTTCCTGAATATGACCTTCATGCTCCTCCTCGCTCTTTGAATAAATCAAGATATTAACAATAAAACAATCACGGATTATCCAACATCAGTCGACACACTCGATTCATCAAATCCATTAAAGCAGCTGGTGTGTTAGTTATACCAACAGACATCAAAAGGAACTCATAATGTCCGTAATGCATGCGAAAAGTTGTTTTAGGAAAATCCTACTCTTTCACCTTCAGATGATCATAACTCGATCAAAGATCTATTCTCAAAAACCAACTAACACATTGGAGTTGATCAAACATGTCATCACTTCTAGGTAACAGTTACCAGTTCTTCACCGTCAACTTATTCAACTCACAATAGTCAATGCACATTCTCATACTACCCTCCTTCTTCTTAATAAATAAGATTGGAGCACCACAAGGAGAGATAATCGGTCTAATGTACCCCTTATTAAGCAACTCTTGCAGCTGAACCATTAGTTCCCTCATCTCTATTGAAGCCAAATGATATGGTTCCTTAGCGATAGGTTGAGCACCAGGTATGAAATCAATCTGGAACTCGATTTTACGGTCCAGTGGCACACTAGGTAAATCCTTTGGGAATACATCGGGAATGTCACACACAACCGGTACATTAGATAATTATGGTGTTGTCATGTCCACATCTTTCATGTAGGCAAGGTAGGCACTACATCCACGCCTCATGCACTTTTGCACCACCTCCATCAAAATCACCTTCGGAATTGTAATAACTCGATCACCATAAATCATCACCGAACTCCCTTCGGGTGCTGTCAGTCGAATCATCTTCTTGGGACACACAATATTCGCCTTGTAGTATGCTAACCAATTCATTCCTAGGACTACATCAATCTGCCCAAGGTCATCACAAACAGTCTAGCAAAAAACTTATGACCCTCTAATTCTATGTCACAACCTTCAATCAGGTCAGAACTCCTGGTAGCTAATTCTAGGTCACAACCTTCAATCAGGTCAGAAATCCTGGTAGAGTTACCTATGGTAGTTTCTACATCCAAGGGCCCATCAATAATTCTACTTCTAACAGGAAATTTAGAATAGAAAGTAGCAGAAATAAAACTCTTATTAGCACCAGAATCAAATAACACAGAAGCAAGAGTTTGGTTTAGTAGAAACGTACCTAACACAACATCAAGGCCTGTTCTAGCCTCCTCCTGGGTCATCGTCCAAGCTTTGGTGCTCGCCTTCTGCCCTTCAGTTCCAGCTGTCTTCTTGGCTCTGAAACTCTCAGCCCTTGACTTCTTGCAGTCCTTGCTCACGTGGCCCATTTCACCATAGTTAAAACACCTCGTTGCCCCACAATTCTTGGCCACATGTCTTATCCTTCCACACTTGAAACATACATTAGATCCTTATCTACAGTCCCTAGTATGCACTTTTCAACACTTACCATACTTCTTCAACCGCACACCTAGTGTGAGCACACACCACTTCTTCAACCCCACACCTGAGAAGCAGCAACATTACCATTGCCATCAAAAGTCGGGGCTTACACCTCAAAAAGGCTCCATAATTGCAACCCCGTGTTATTTCTAGAACAACTTCTTCCTCCTCTTTCTCATCACTAGAAACAACCGTCTCAATCTTTGGTTGCTCTATATCCCCCGAGGGCTTATTTCATTCTTTCCTCTCACCTTCTCTCAAAAATTTAATCACTTCGGTCACCAAAGATGGTAGGATCGTCTGCATGACCTGATGAACCTCCGCAACAACCTCCTTCACAGATGGCCTCAGATTAGCTCTCTCATCACCAATTTCTTGGTGATGGATCTTGGGCTCTTCATGAGTCGTCTCACCAGTCTTAGCCTTGACTTTCGTTGCACGCGGTCTAACACCACGTCCACCAAAACATCCGCCTCATGAAGCCTTGGAAGATCTACCTCCAGCCATCCTCTAAACATGCTATAAGATCCAAACACTACACGGTCATTCAAGGTAATAGCTTAGTTTATGTCAAGTATAGTAACTCCCTAATTACAGTGGCTAGTGGTGACTAGCCACATACTTTACTATTCATCCCCCAAGCATTTCCTATCCTGACTACATCAGTATCTAAATCTACTAAAAGCACATAAGTCAAATACATTGCGCACATAATACTGGTTATCATTAAAGAAAATACCTGATGGCATGTAGGACTAGCGTCGTTCCATTTTGTCCTATTCTCAGTTTAAGTTTAAGATTTTGAAATTATTTACCTAATTCTCTTAAACTTTGGCTTTCATTGCAGATGAAATCTAAAAAAAATAACTTTTCATATCATTACAAATTCTTTTGCAAGTTAATACAAGCGTTCATTTCAAAACATCATTCGTCCGTATTTCAATGCAAAAACATTAACAAAATAATGCCATTCAAAATGCCAAGTAGTTGCTCCATACCATCCTCAGCAATGCTCACCTGCCAACTGGAAAATATAAAACATACATTTAACATAAAATATAAAACATACATTTACATGTACTAAAATTTGCAGCTAGAATAACGTAACAAACCATTTCATATATCAATAATTGCTTCAACAAAATAATAGAACATTGTTAATCGTAAAAAATATCATTTGTTTGCATTACGAAGCAAAAACATCATTTAACATAAAATGGACGCCATCCAAAACTTGTCGAGTAGCTGCACCCGTCATCAGCAACCATTACCTGCCAACTGGAAAATACATAAAAATCAACGTTGTTGAGTGAGTTCTAGTTTTATAAAAATACACTATACTTTACTTCCGTTAAAAACCATTCTTTTATTTCATTCGCGATCATATATCATATGTACACATAGATAATAATAATTATTATCTTCAGTCATCATTCGTACTCTTCTACATCAAACATTTCGTACATGCATCATTATCTTTCACTTTTCATCTGGACCACTCCTATGTGATCTACCCCAATATCATGCATTGGGCGGGTACTGGGCCGAAGTCTATAAACAAACTTCAAACTTCATGCACTAGGCAGACACAAGTACTAGGGCAAGTGACAAAGGTCCCACACATATGGTCAATCATAAAGACTAGACTCCTGTGTGCATCCTTTTGGGTTAGCTAAACCACACAAAAATGAGGTAACACCTATATTGGGTTTGCACTTCCTTTCATTCACTTGCAAGACTTTTCATACGTTCGTTCAAGCTTTCTTTACATTCCTCTTTTCATCATCATTAATTTCCGCTTTTATTACAAATATATTACATTCACTTGCATTAACATACCACATAAAGCCACATAAATAATACATAAATAGGGAAATAAAGATAATAGAATAAAACATGAATAATATCATCGAACAACATCACATGACATCATACATCATCCCCGGGAACATTCCAAGTCATAGCTTTAAATTCCCTTTTCCCCGAAAATTTTGGAATATTTCTTAGTCTTTTAGCGCATGGGCACTATGCAGGCGCATGGCCACTATGCGAGCGCATGATCTCTTAGGCATATGGAACACTTAGGCGCATGGTAAAACTTTTAGGGGCACGAGGACTATACGGATGCATGGCCAACACTTACTCACCTGGGCAAGATTCTAGGCATATGGGCATTATGCAAGCGCATGGGCATGACTTAGACGCATGGGCACATTTAGACTCTTAGGAAGTTGAGCGCATGAGTACTGTTTACGTGCATGAACAACTAACTTATAACTAACATCATAATTAGTCCCCAATTCATCATTCTAACATGTTCTAGCCTAGCTCTAACATACTAAGCATCATAAATAGGCTTGAACATGAACATCGTCAAAGCTACCTAAATCAACACCCACCCAACAGGGCACACACACATACATACATTCGGGTACACAACCTCATTCAATAAAAACGTAAACACATGCATTTAAAGCCTCAAAATATGTTAAAACATTTAAAGAAAATGAGTTCAAACACTTAAAAACCCACCAAAACACATAAACGAACCGACAAAACACATTTAAGAATAAACCCGAGGCTAAAACCTGCCAAGAACAAGCCAAAACACTAGATATTAACCTCAAATATGCACTTATCTTCTTCTTCTCTCTAAAACCCAAAATTCTCTACTTTTTCTCTAACTAGAATCTGAACAAAAGTTGATGGAACATGGGTGTGGGCGGCCACACCCACTTTTATACAATTATTATTTATTCCTTTTTACTCGTTTAACCCCTTAACTTAGGTTAAACTATATTTCTTCCTTTTTCTTCACTTTCATTCTATCTTTTAAGATTTTCCGAGTGTTACATAAAACAATATGTTAAACAATGTAAATAATGTAAACCAATATCTAAACTAATCTATAAACCAATGTAATTACACCATTAACGTTTTTTCAGAGTAAACAAATGTAACCCAATGTAAACCACTGTAAACTCAAGAAACATAACATTCTCTCTTATGTGTCTTCTACTACTATATAAGAAAAAAAATAGTTTCCTTTGTTCTTCTTATTAGGTCATAATGAAAATCAATAATTAAAAGGAAAAAATGAACAACTAACTCATGTTAACACTAGATGTGGACGTTGATGCTAGATTTGGAGTGAGGTTTGAATCTTTAAAATTTAGTTAACACCATATGTGAAATTTGATGATACATCTGGAATGCTTTAAGTGTTGTCTTCATCATCATTCTAGATCTGGATTAAGAAGTGGATCTAATATATA
>BJCM01000466.1:0-15603 GCA_018326385.1 Flaveria bidentis | reverse complement strand
TGCAACTTGGTAAAACACAAACCAACTTAACCATTCACATGTCATTATGGTACAAACGTATCAAAATTATATCGGCATGCAAGGTATGAAGTATCAAACTAAAAGGTAGAACTTCTAAACCCATGCTCAATTGATACAACGAATCAAGAATTTTGCATTCATAAGAGATGCAATTACAGGTCAGTTAATTCAAACTTTTCGAGTAGTAGGATTGGCTACTATGCTCACTAATATGTACCTGAAGTTTTAAGGCCAATTGTCTAGCTGACAATTCTTCCTCTTGTGCTTGCTTGTACTCAACAGTATCCTTAATCTTCTCTCTATCATTATCAATGGTGCCATCAATGAGGGCACCCTCAGTGGCATCAGTAGATTGACCTTCTTTCTCATGAACGACACTTTTACTAGCATCACCATCATCGTCTAAATGAATGTTTAAACCATGACTAGTGGGACCTCTTCCTGGGTACATTCTTTTGCTTTTTGATAACTTCATCGGAGTGAAATTTTTATGAGGAATATGATCTCCAGGACTCCCACAATCATCATCATCATCAATGTATATGTATGCTTTCACAGGAAAATTCTTGTCATTTTTAAAACCTTTTGAACCGAATGGCTTTTTTGCACGACTGTTAGGCATGTTCACATTTACATTACTCAAACTGTCATAGTCCAAATCTATTATAATAACATTTTCGGCTTCCCCTTTATTCATGCACTTTTTTGTAGTCGTCATCCCAGAATGTTCTGTGCCAAAAGCTCACTCTTTCATTTTGTCACTGCAAAATGGGCATCTATAATATGTGAAACAACGAATATGACCTGCTCATCTATAATCTTATTACAGTAACACTTTACCTAATAATCAGCCAAAAGATCATCAGATGTTTATAAGTTATATGTTTACATTGAGAGCTAAATCAAGAGAGCCTATATTTTTAGCAGTAGATTGATCCAAACAGCAAGAACTCCAACGTTTAACACGTAAATGACACCAAATCCATTCTTAAAAACATAAGTTGTTTCCTAATAAAGAACAATTCAAGTGACATATGAATGATCCAACCCTTCAAAATTCCACTTAACAAAACTAATGAAGAGCTAAATCATTTAAATATGGTCTACACTAAGATTAACTATAAATCCACCAAAAAAATAATGTTCGATTCTTCAATCAACACTAACTCAACCATTTGAAGAAACAATAAAACTCCACTCAAATTTGTTCAAAAATGATGTGGGTGAGCAAATCTCTATGGATTTCTTAATTATCAAATCCAATAACAACTGCTAATTAGCGAATGCTGCTAATGATTTAGCCCATACAGAAACCCTAATCTACAAACACAAATTTCAACTAGAATTTGCATTATACAACAAGAAATCGATGAATGATTAATTGATTATAACATAAATAATATTGAGAGCTTAAATTGAACTCCAATTGAAATATACCTGACACTATTGATGAATCTTCAAAAAGATGTTTTCGTATGCGATAATGTGAGTTTTTTTTTTATATTCAAGTTTTAAAAAAAAGTGATGTGGAGGGAGCGGGAAATTTTTGATTTTTTTCTTTGAAATTTCTTACTATTATGAATTAATTTGTGATGTTATAAAATATGTCGACTAAAATAAAAAAATTTAAAATCATTTGTTAATTAAAAATAGACAATTTGAATTTTAATAATTCAAACTATTACTTATTGACCGATAATAATTCATACTGATAATGATTTTAATTTTCACTTTAGTTACCAATAGCAATCTCATTAACATAATTATTAAATATTTATGTTTGATTTGTACTTGATTTTGTTTACAATAATGATTATGAATGAAATAAAAAAAACATACAAGCTAAATTGAACCTAAAATAAATATAAATTGAATGTGAATGTATGATAATTATACTAGTGAGATTACTATTGGTAACAAATGTGAAAATTAATATTATTACCGGACGAATTAATAGTATGGATTATTATTGAACAATGATAAAAATTTGGATTGTTAAAATCCAATTTGCCTTAAAAATATAACGAGGAATTCAGCCTGCACATTTGTGAAATTTGTAACATGAGTTGAAGCGGTGACATTTATATGAGAGAAATGTATGAAGTTGTAGTGACTTGACTTTGAATATAAAAACTAGATAAAATCTTTTATATAACAATAATGATGTTTTTTATCGGTATCGGCTTCTTTTTTTACACTTCAGTAGGTTAGCATTACTCGATACACCCTACGACAGCCCAAATTTTAACATATTTTTATATTAAAATATTTTTTAACAAAATTTATACCGAAACCATAGAAAAAGATTAAACATACCTACAAAATAGTATTATAAGAAAGGTTAACAAAATGTCTTCAAAGAAAAAATAAGGTATCTTGAATGCAATTTCGACGATGAAATTGGACGAATGAAAAATTTGGAATTGTTTGGTTCACTTTTGGAAGATAATATAAATAAAAGAAATTTTAAAACTAAAAAAGATCAAAGACATCTTTAAATGTAACAAGGTCCATCTTCATGCATAATCTTGCACGTTAAGTTGACAAAAATTTAATGGGCTTTGGAAGTCTGATCCAATGGGCTCACCTAGTTAACTTGGGCCAGAATCACAATGAAACTGATATAGGAAGAGGTGTAAAATAAATAAGTTTTGGAGATGAACCGGAACCGATTTTAAAAAAAGTTTGGAAAGAATCTGTTAGGAACCAATCCGAAGTTCCGAATCATATTGTTAAAATAGGTCGATAACCCTACATGTCGAAACCAGATTCAACCCGATCAAACCGTAAGAACCGATTCCAAACCAAAACTGGTTGGACCAAGATTGATAGTTGCTTGTGGTTTCTAATAACATCACAATCTGCTCACCTAGGCAACTAGCCAGCATTCGAGACCATCCAAATTATTAGGAAGGAGGTTATGTCTCTTCAAGTACAACATCTTGAGCAATAGTTGTACTGTCAGAGAGTTCTTCTATGCATGCGCTTAACAAATTTGTAAAAAGAATTGATAGTGTATGGCGTGTTTGCAAGTGAATTACCTAATTAATTTTTTGCGGCTAAAACTTAAACTACACAAACGGTTTTAAAACAATTTAATGTCTTTAAGATGCAATTAGACCGGGTAATAACAACTAAACAAATATTTTTCTTAATGATAACAATCACCATGTCTTATGGTTTGTTAGCATGTAAAGTTAGCACAAAAACAGTTAAAAATAACACTATCAACTTGTCAGCATGAAAAATATTTCAGCATTAATCAAAAAATGATTTAAAAAATTGTTACAAGACTAAGCATAACCAGTTATACAAGAACATTAGTGTTGGTTCACTAATTTTATTTCAAATTTCATTATACTCACTAATTTTTACATTAACATCTTATTAATCTTAGCTTTATTCTAAACACATATTTACTCTTACTCAAACTCTCATCACACAAACCGTGTATTATTAGTCACATAATCTCATATAATTCAAGTCACGCAAGTTAAGAACATGTTTGTGAACATGTTTGTTGGTATCTCGATGGATTCTAGAGCGTACGTTTCCCACGGATAGTTCCCAACAAGGTAAATATTTTCAGTTGGCGAGCAGATATGGTCGAGTTCCAACCCTCGATGCACTCTTTAAGATAAAACGTTGTAACGAGAAATATCATGTGTAAAATTTGCAGGGAGTATGAAGAGTCTGTGGACCACCTATTTACCTCTTGTGAACTTGCTAACACGGTGTTGTCACAAGTGAGTCGATCCTATAATATCCCACCGATATATGCTTTTACGTATAAAGATCTAATGGAGCTTCACAAATCGGTTTATAAATATTTAGTTCCTTGCTAACTCCTCTTCGTAATAAAATTCCGCCATTCAAAGTAAAAACATAATCCCATATATTAAATTATTTATTAATATTTAAAGTTTGTAAAAAATATCTTTCTCTCAACTCTCAACGACCCGTAATAAATGTGATCATTGAAGTGTCTTCATCTTCAATAACGTTGTTCAAAACCTTTGACAAAAGTACACGTTTATACAACCCATTCATAGTATCTCTAGAACCATTTATTGCATAATGCACGCATGCAACATTTAGAAAATAACACCATCGCTGACTCTTGTCTAGTCAACTCTTTGCCGCCAAAATCTAACCACAAACTAAGGTCAACAATTTTGAGCCGCCCCAATTTAATAAGTTGTATCGTTTCAAAATTTGATACATACAATCTTATTTTATACCTTATGCATGATTTGATACATACAATTGTATTTTATATTTTATGTAGGAGACTATTTATTACTTGCTCTAAGATCCGTCCTCTCAAACTGCCTGAATATGTGGAAGAAAATTTCCAAAAGATTCACACTCGAAACGTAGTTATTTCTAGGATCTAGTGACGAGAGTTAACCTTATCTCCGTCCTAAGAGATAGCAAGGTCGCTTCTGACTAATGAGCCTTGTCTCAAGTGGTTAAGGTTAGGTACTCAAGACATATAAGTACGAGACAGGCATGTGTTCAAGTTTCACGAGCAAAAATATTCAGGGTTGATCCAGAGGGTTGGGATGCAGTCACAGTTAAGAAACTGGTAGGTATGCTCGATTAAGATAACATTTATCGTTTGAAAGTCAAAACAGAATCGTACATTTGTTGTTTAAAATAAAAATCTAGTTTGCTCCAGCGAGGATTCGCGGGTCCAACAACCTCTTTTTTCGTGTTAAAAAAAAACAACCCATCAGATTCACACAAATTCTTATGTGAAACAAGTTGAATCACAACAAAGTAAATAAAAATAAGAATCTTGATATTTACAAACTGTACCAAACTAGTGTCTAGACTCTTAATACATCAAGAGTATGATCTAACAATACCAAAATTGCAAAAAGATTTAGACTTAAACAACCCACTAAAGAATCTGTTGGGTGATTCTTGAGGATTTTGTGAAAAATCAGGAGGGTTGCCTTTGACTTTTAGTATTGTCTGCCCGATTTCGTTCCTGATGGAGTTGATGATCCTCGGGTCAATCGGGTACCCTGAAGCATCGCCCACATAGAATGTGTTCATGGCTTTTCCAGCTCGGGTTGCCACCTCAGCTCGCGTGACAGTAAGGCTGTTCTCTCGGAATATACGAGTGACATCGGATAGCAGCCCGACCCGGTCGGTTGTGCAAAGTTCTAGCTTCAATCCCTGTATTAAATCAAAAGATATTATCAATATTAATGTTTTACACAAGAACAAGAAAATTGTTAAAATAATGAGTTTTTTTTGTCTTAAACAGGTTGTATTACATTTACATAAACAGAATACTAGCTAATGAGAATACCAACATAAAGAGTCCAGATTTGACTTTTGAATGTCAAATTTGTTCTTTTACAACTTCAAATTCAAGTTGAAGTACTTTGTTCTTTGTAAGAAACAGATAACGCGATACAACTACATGAAATTTGCTAATAGGGGATTGTTTTCAAGACTATAAAGCTAAACATTTCATCGTAAAAACCAAATTATGACTTATGCTGAATTGACCAAATAAAATGTGCTCAAAAGTGCATATTTTAGCTTGTTTTTACCTCAGACACTCTTCTTTCTATGGCAGCTTCAAGGCATTGGATCACCCTTTGTCTTTCTGCTTCCGAATTCACAGGGAAGCCATCGACATGTCTGATGCAATATTCCTTTAAAACGAAACAAAACGTTATTAAGTCAACTAAATTGTCAAATATATAGCCAAAAAGAGTCAAACTTTGCAAATCACAAACCTGGTAAGCTTCAGGCCCTTCAGCATCTACATTTCCATGAAACACCACATACTCCATATCCGTCAACGTGCAGATTGTATCAAACAGAAGTTTCGGCCTATCTTTACACCTAATTGTAACAACCGAATAATCTTTATCATACCAGTTCACAACTTTAACATCAGGCTTTTGGTTTTCACTACAACCCTCTTGTGCTCTCTCATAATCTCTATCTGCAAACATCATCTGGTGCAGTCGTCTTTCGGTGTGGGTCACACCATGAGAGACCACAGTTTTAGCCTCATCACCTTTGTTGCTACCTTTAAGCACATTGCAAAGCATTTTCTTTATAACAGAAAGCTTCTCTGGGTCCATGATAGCTAACCCTGACTCCTCATCAGTCACATGCAGTACAGATGCAGCGCGTGTGTTGTGGGTCCAAACCTCACCGTTCAACACGTTACACTTCAAGTGTGTTAGAACCGCGCATAGTTCAGAAAGCAGCCCGGGTCTATCACTTCCTATTAACTCGATTACTGTGTGGTCCGTTGAAGACGTGACACCGATTGAATCAACTGATGTTGTAAAGCTAGTTTCTGAGCCAAGTGCCTGAATATTAAGCAAAGAAATCACATTGTTAACAAATACTGATAATTTGATTCCATTAATGTCTCTTAAAACAGTTTTTAAAGTTTATTTAACCTTTTGAATGTAGTCCAAAACTTCTTCATCAGTGATTTTGTTCCCATCTTGATCAGTAACATTGAAAACTATCAAAAAGCCAAGAAATTTATCAAAGTTACTACAAAACTCGATACGCGTAGGAAAAACAACAGATGAAAAACTGAAATATACCATCCATGAACCACCCTCCATCAGAACTTATGTAAGCTTTTGTGAAGATAAAATTTAGATCAGTAAGAACTTGTACAACTTCCAAAAGTATCCCATGTCTATTAACACTATCCACCTGTTATACCAACAAAAATTATACAGTTAATTAACAACATAAAGTTTGAAGTTTGAACATCACAGACCATGAAGGTTAACAAATACCTGAATAATAGTAGCATTTTTGCAGGATTCGTTGTCGATTACAACTCGAGGTGGATTCATTCGCCGTATAAACTTCTCGTATTCGTCCTCCATGTTTCTTGAATAGCTCATACTACAGATTATATAAAAATCTTGAAATTAGACAATCACAAACCATAAAAGCAAGAAGGAATGTGTCTGCATATGAATGGAAGAAAGAGTGTGTACTAAGTAAACAATAATGATTGATGATGGAGATTTGATAGATATATAAAAAAAAATCTAAAAAAATTCTAAAAAATTCTAGAAAAATAAAAAAAGAAACCAGATACCAAGAAGGCCAATCAAGAAGCTTCAACCCACCAAAAAAGGGGTTTTCAAGACCCTCTGTCCATGTGGGTATGGTGGGGTTCCCTTTGCCTCCCTGTGGGAGCCAATTTCAGATGCAAAACAAACAGAATCACAAAATTGACACACCAAACATTCACCAAAATCAATGGTTTTGATTGATTTCAAGTCGCTACAACAACCAATTACAGAAATGATGTGCAGATTGAACAACTTGAGAAACAAAAGCCCCAAAATGTCTAACAAAGTGATAGATTCAAGAACACATACCCATCAAAGATTTGATCTCTGTTTATCAAGATCACCTCTTCTTGATTCTAAAATGCCCCAAATGTCTCAACAAGATACTGACTTTGTTCACCAGTTACACTTATATATTGAAAGAAATTATACCCAAATACAAACACTCTGAGCTCTTCTTTTTTCTCTCTCTAAATTGGTGGATTTTTGCACGCACATGAAAGTGTAATTGGGCGTGAGGTATGTGTGTGCATCTTCATATATAAATAATATATCTCTCTATGTATAGATATGTATATTATGTATGTATCTATATGTCTATATGTGTAATATCCTCAAAGTTTCTAAATGGAGTTTGGTGTATAAATGGAGGCCTGTGGTACATAACAGGGGAGTTCCCAAAAATGGTGGTGGGGTGGGTCGGGTCAGCGCGCTTTAGCGCATGTTAGCTGGATCTTGTGCACTTTAGCAAGGTGAGTGGGGTTTTGCTAACGTGTGATTTGGGTGAAATCATTCGGTTTTTACTCAGGCACGTGATAGAGGGAATGAGTCGATGTCAGTATGTCACTAATCTCTCCAATGTTTGTGGAGAGAGAAAGAAAGATTACATGAAAATGACATATAAGAAAAATTATATCTATAAAACTATATGTGTGTATGGTAAATTAATATGTTGAAGTTTATTATATTATGAAGTTTAGTATAGGATTGGTGTTTTTCCATTTTATCTTCTCTTATTATAGATGCTTGTACACATAAAATTTAGATTTTATAGATCTTTATTGGTCGGTGTTGATTGTTTATGATACAAATTAAAGGAGTAGAATATGAATGGTAACTATTAGTTGTTTAGAGAAACTAATGTTGTCGGTTTAGGAGACTCAAATTAAGATATAGTTGTTAAAAAATATAACAAACCGTTTTTATATTAGGTTTTAATATATACATATAAAATATATCGAAAACATGATGATAAGAATATATATTAATTTAGATTATATTTCGAAATTAATCGTTAAGCAACATATAAATAGAGGAGATAAATATTGAAAGCAGATATATAATAGGGGAGTGTTTTTAGAAAACCAATAATTCTGTGAAAATTAAAGAAAACCATGGAAACCAATAATATAATTCATAATTTTTTTATTTTAATTGTTAAAAGATTATTTAAGCTTTTGGTATATATGTTGAACATAAATACGAGAATGAAGAATTTTATGTATACGTAACACTATGTTGAATGAAAAACGGTTACGTATACGTAACCTATATGTGACGTACATATAAAAGTTAAAATCATGTTACGGTTTTTTATTTGATCCGTACCCTTATTTATATATACGCATACATAAATATAGAGGGTGGTGATAAAAAATTGTAAATTATGTGGTCAGTTTCATTAATTTTTATCTAGTTTTCATATAACGTTAATTTTCTTAGAATCACTCCTCATATGTAATAAGGATGTTTTTATCTTAAATTTAAAAGATTAACAAAAGAAACAAAGTAATATAAACTGAATATTTAAAAAATTTACACATTTATGATTTATCAATAAAATATTGATAATCATTAAAATTCAACTAGAGAATATTTAACTACTATTAGAAGAGTAGGTAGTGTCGGGAGATCCCCCAAAGACATTGACCTCACACCACATAGATAAGTCCTACAGAGTGTTTTAGCGTAGGATTATCTCCTTCTCATTTTATTTTAAGATTAACACCACTAAAGAAAACTATTTTTAAAATGATAGTTTGTTAATTTTTAAAGGGTTACATTATACAAACACTTATTTTTTATTAAAACACCGTATCATTTTTATCTCTCTTCATATAACTATATGTATATATTAAAAGATATATAAATGATACAAATAAACTGGGTGTATCAATAACATACATCTATTGATATTAACTGTTTTTTTTTTCAGGAGTATTGCGTTTGTATTAAAAAAAATCTTAAAAAACCTTTTCAAAATGCTCTCAATATTTTAAGCTTAAAAGATAAAATTAGTTTGTTTCCGTAAAACACACTCTTTATTTATGATTATTTGTACTTCTTTTAAAACAAATAATTCATACATCTTTTAATATTTAATCACTTAAGAAAAGACATATTTTCCATATATTTGTTTATGATTAATTTTTAATCCTCTTTTGAAATCCATACGTTTTATATACATCTTTCTCACACACTTTGAAATTGCAACATCACATGCATGAAGTTAATTTACTTCATTAAGCATAAATAATGGTCACTTCTCAAGAATAAGCCCTCCACTAACCCATATGGAGTCTTGTTTAGTTAAAATGACGTGTCATGTAGAAAATACTATTTTACCAAATAAAAAAACCCTTTTAATAAAACATAGTAATTAACTGATGTTTGGAATGGTGTTAGCAAAGTTTTGTTTGGAGTCTATTGAAGGCTTAGCGCCTCATGAGTATCATACAATAATATTTGAACCTTCATTTGTGTTCATATCTTCATATTTGACGCCTCTTTTTGTGCATTATGTACAGTCTTAATGGTTGTGATGCAACGCAATGCATGACAGAAGGATTGTTGACTTAAGAATTCTATGTGTCATTCACTATCCTAGAATAGAATCCACTCAGGGCATCAATCAATGAATGTCACTAAGAAGGATAGCATCAGCATCATCCGTATTCCATAATGTGGTTTCCTCCATTAGTGACCACCTCCAAAAACTTGGTCATAACATGTTCGATGAAATGCCTCACAGACAAAATTCTAGAACTTGAGGCAATTAGATGCCTCATGATTCTTATTCATGGGGCAATAATAAGTGGTAATCTATAAGGATGTATCTATGGATAATTGGTGGAAATCAGACATATTACCCACCCAATGAATTTACTTTAGTTAGGTTAAAATAGTAACTTTGGTAAGTTATATTGATGTTTTTTAATTATTTTATAAAATGGACTTATTGAAAATGGGAAGTTTTCATAGAATAGTATTGGATTTTTTAATAATGTTCTAATTAGTTCACTCTTATTTTTATAGATTCCAATCAGATTATTGATATTTTTTTATTTATTTCAGTTAGATCATTAAAGTTTTAAGAGTTATCTAATTAGGTTACTCATATTTCTTTCAAAAATTTTAAATAATTTGGATTTTTATAATTATTGTTGATTTTTTAAGTATTTCAATTTCTAAGAGCTATTTTATAGTTTATGAATAAGTTAATTAAAACAATCGTAAACTTTAGTGATCTGATTGGGAAAAACAAAAAAATCATAAGTGACCTAAACATAATAATCTTAAAATTTGATTACTATTTTATAAAGTTATTCATTTAAAAAAATTATTTTATACATATCATATCATAAGTTATCCTTGAAGTCTTTGTATAGTATTACCATTTTGTTAGTAAAACTACTAATTTAACGATAAATAAACGTTGTGAACTATGCATCTCTTTTTTTCTTAAACCCCTCTCAACGTCATTGATTTTAACCCAGCATTAGTCAATTAACCAATTTAAGTTCTAAAAAAACATAAAATCTTTTTAGGTTTGTAACCAACGATTTAAACCAGTCATTAGTCGATTTTACCGAGTCATATCACACCCTATCTTGTTGTGGCAAATGATTTTAGGACCATGACCTTACATTCTGGCCATTTCATATATAAATTTCTAATTTAAAGGGTCCATTTTACCTATTGCATAGGACATTCGTAATCTATAAAGCATCCTTGATTACCATCATTTATTAATATTTGATAACTAATTATTGAAATAAAGGAATGGTTGTAAAAACACCTTAACAAAAAACCCAATAAAATGTTAGGTTTAACACAACGGAATACGAATAATAATACATGAGCACAAACGATTATAAAACAATACAATATATAACACAAGATATAGTGTGGTTCAGTCAGTGCGACATATATTCATGAGTGCGACTAGGTTTTCTTTTCTATTAACTAATAAAAATCCACTATGAATGCTCTTAGAACTAATAAAAAGGTCTTCCCAAACTCAATATAATATAACACAATCTACATGTCAAATATATTGTCCAACTAATGGCAGATCTTGAAATTTATTTCTAAATATTTTGGTATCTCAAAGTATCACTTACATAAGTCCACCTTTGTAGGTAACTGATCAAAATAAATAAAAACTAGAGTAAATTTCAGTTTTGGTCCATGTGATTTGATCATTTTAATTATAAGAAATATTTAATCATATGTCATGCCATGTGGTTTCATTTTTGCAACGGTTTTAATCCCTGACACTAACTTTGTTAGTTTTTACAGTTAAATGTATTAGTATTTTAGTTATTTTACATTTGAAGGACTAGTTATGTAAATTATATTAGATTAAGATAATTGTTGTAACTTTTTAAAACAATAAACAATTAAAAAAACAAAACCTAGATATAATCTAACCCATCTCCAGATCTCCACCCGACCACAACTGCTACAAGTGTGGTGATGTCACAAGCAAGCGATGGCGCAAACGATGGAGGGTGACGGGTGTTCGAAGATGAGGAAAAAGACATTGGGGATTGTGGTTGTCCGGCGATGGGGTTTGTTCGAAAATGAGGAAGAAGAAGAGGCGATTGTGGTTGTCCGATGGTGAATACGGTGATTGTCTAACTTAGGGATTTTAGATTTACGATGAGGTAGAAGATAATGGAAATGGTGGTTGTCCGGTGACACCACCAGACTCCTCAAAACCCTACAAATCGAAGCCCTAATCATGCTCATATTTCTACTGGTACGATGAAAGCTCAAACACCATCGCCGACTTCGCCACTGATATGTTAACCGTCAACCTCACCACCAACATCGTCGACTGACGCTAGCAGTGCCACCGTGGGGTGAAGGTGGAGGACGTGATGTTCAGTTGCGGCCACTAGAACCGTGGTTGTTTCACGGCGCCACCGGACTTCCTGGGCTCGGTGGTGAACAAGGTGGTGGGGCCCGTGGCGGTGGCGGTGGCTACAATTTTACATAAACATTCCTCTATGTGTCAAATGACAAAATAACCTTTACACTTAACCTAAAAAATAACAGATTAGTTTCAGAGAACAAAATCGTTACAAAATACAAACCTCACACCTTCGTATGTCCTAATCAGATCTAACCTTATGAACCAAAAAACAAAATTTACTCCAAAAATTAAAAACAACTGAAAAGATTAAAACACCATGAAGAGAGTCATGTTGATTTGTTAACACCTTTATTTATTCTCCTACAATTCAGACAATTGATAATATATAAAACATAACTATTTTATTAAATATTATCTTAGTACTAAATATAATCTTTAATCTTAAACGAAAAGGGGGTAAATATTATTAAAATGTCAACTGCTTCTGCTGCACAAGGCCACAAGCGCACAACCATAGACAAAAATAAACAAAATATTATTTTTAAAAAACCCATAAAGTACTGTTCACGTCATGTGAGAGGTTCTACAGATGCACGTGACATGTTTCTAAAGCAACATAATATTTTTCTAACTATGGTACAAAACATTTAAATAATTACACGTGTCAATACCCCATTTGTTGATGTCGATTTTGCCTCTTTTTTTTCACACAAACGTCCCTTCGGAGTTTCTATAGGCGTTTTATGGTACAAGATGCCACCTCCGACCACCACGTCACAAAGCTGAACGCCCACAAAATTTTACATAAATGTATATCCAAATTATATAATATTTTATTATGATATATATTAATTATATATATATATATATAGAGAGGATGGATCGAATAAAAACTATGTTTATAATTAAATACCATGAAAACTAGAGGTTACATATATGTAAGTACGTGTTACCAAGTGTACAACTAAAAGTTACATACATGTAGCTCCTACAAGTTATGTATACGTAAGTCGTTTCGTCATAATCGATGTTACTTGAAGTTTATATGAAAAAAAGTAAATTACGCTTTTTGTCCCTGTGGTTTGGTGGTTATAACGTTTTTCATCCAATGGTTTAAAAACGTCCGATTTAACCACTATGGTTTAAAATATGTTATAATCAAGTCCAAGACACTAACTCTCATCTAACTTTTCTGTTAAGTCTATACAAAAAGACAAAAATACCCTTGGACTTAAATTGTTACTTACACACACTCACTCTCTCCCTTCATCCTCTTCACAACCCTTTATTCCCCCTCCATCACCACCATTGCCATTACCACCACCATCGCCTCCGCCTCCATCACCACGTTCTGCCACGCCAATTGTCGGAGTTTCACCGTCGCACACGACCTTGCCGTTAGAGCAATCGCTATTGAAGTTGAATTCCCCGGTCCAAACCAAGACCACCATCACTTTCATACACCACCGTTGCCACCCTCGCTACACATCACTATCACTACACCCACGACACATCGCTATCACCACCCCACCCTCGCTGCACTATCACTACATCCACCTCACCACCGACATGTCAGATCTGTAACCACCGCACGACCAACACCATGATGGTGAATGGTTTAGAAGGGACGAAGGGTGGCGGTGAGCTTATGGTTTAGGAGGGGGTGGATTAACAGTACGAAGATGATGGTGAATATGTCGCGGCAGGCAATAGCTCTAAGCGAGGGTTGGTAGTGGTGATTGGTCGGGGGGAGGTCGTGATGGTCTGGTCAAAGAGGTAGAAGGTGAGGTTTAGGGTTAGGTTCAAATCTGAGCGAGTGGTGGTTGTCGATGAGTTGCAGGTGGTGGCTGTGTAGTAGCCAGCGAGTGACGATGGCGATGTAGTCATAGGTGGTGGTTGCCGGCGGGTGGTGGCTGTGAGGTTTAGGGTTAGGTTCAATGTGGAGTTAATGTTTGGTTACTGGTGTGAGGTAAGACCTATATTTTATTTATGTAATATTATAACACTTTTAATCCAAAGGTATTTCTGTCATTTTTAAAAAAGTTAACAAAGTAATTGGATGGAGTTAACGGTTTGGACTTAGTTGTGACAAATATCAAACCATAATGGTTAAATCGAGCATTTTAAACTATTGGATGAAAATGGTTATAACCACTAAACCAGAGGGACGAAAAGCGTAATTTACTCTATGAAAAATATATAATGACCTTGAAAAAGTTGAATTTTACTTAAATATACTTTAAATAATAAGAAAGTTAAATCAATTATAAATTATGTCATTGGATAGTGGTTGTTTTCACGGTATATATATATATATATATATATATATATATATATATATTATTTAACAGCGTAAACAATGGCGGAGGTTGAACAATCACGTAGGAGAGGTGGAGACGAAATTCAGTTTTTTAGGGGGGACGAACTCGAGTTTTATATAGAAATTTACACTACCGGACTAAAGTTTAACACTACCGACGAAAAAAATAGAGCCCCCCGCCCCAACTATCCTCCGCCACTAAGCGTAAGATAATATATTGTTAAAATTATAAGGCGTGAATAGTACTTGTTCGAATAAAAAATTGTCACATTAACAAAAGGTTTAAAACAAGGAATGGAAATGAAACATAAAGGTAAGCTCGACTCAGTGGTTCGATCATTTTCTGTTTGTCCCGACTCTTTTGAGTATCTTTTATTTTTTTTTCTAATGGTTTATTTTTTGTACTATTTATAATTAGTTTAAAATTTTATTTTATTTTATTACTTTTAAGTACTTAAAACATATACACTCATAAATGTTATGGAAAAATAGTTAAACTTCTCTGAGATGATTAGTCATAACTTATATAAATGCATGTTGCATTTTACACATTCTTAAAAAATAAGTCATAATAAGTAGCCTAATTCTGTTTGATATTTAGTTTTCATAATCTTTTAAAGAAGCCACAAGAAGTAACACAAACATAACTTAAAGATTTTAAACCAAACATGTAATCCAATTCCGGTTTAAACGGTTTTATTTACATTCAGTTTATCCACTTTTAAAGCTTGAGGTTCTTTAAATTTTTTAAAACAACTAAGTCGCATAATTTATAACCTTACTTATAAAACTACATCATTGACCATCATAGAATTAAAACCGCTAACCACTTAAAATAAAATTTTACTACACACCATGATACCGTAGCTAAAATCTTTTTTTTAACAATTCCTATTATCAGAAAATATTCACCAAATCTACACATCACGGGATTTAAACCCACAACCATTTACTTAGAGAATATTACATTTACCACCAAGCTATCCCCTAGGGGCAAGTAACACCTTTTTTCCATAGAG
>BJCM01000465.1:0-10557 GCA_018326385.1 Flaveria bidentis | reverse complement strand
CACCTACAAATTCATATATTCTAAATAGATGACATAAAAACATAGGATTTTCGATTTCATAACTTGAAACAAATTAATTGGATCTTAATTTACCTTTTGCAATACACTGAAATACTATTTACCACTTTATGTACTTCTGGCCTTGTTATGAGCTCATTGAAACTATAATAGATGTTTGAGAAGAATAAGTTATGTAATATGAAAACACTAATTAAAACAAAGTATATATACTATGTCTATGTACACCAGAAAAAGATAGGGCCGCCTATAGTTCCTTATTGATCCAAGCTTTCTTGAAATTGAGTAGATGCTTCAGTGTCAGTGTACAATCAGTCTTGCACATGAAGAAATATATATGTTATTTGGAGATAACCATGGTAGATTAATTATGCTGCACATGTAGCGTATGCAATTACAAAAAGAAATCAAAGATTAGAATTATTCCTTTTGGTTAATTCAACCCTGGGTATTTTATGAAATTCTAAGTAATAACATTGATATACTCTGTAATTTTAGTAAATTATTAACATTTTGTCTAGAGTTAGTTAAGTTAATCTTCAATTTTAAATACTGAAACAAAAAAACGAAATGAATTACAATACCCTATGTTTCAAACACTTATTAAAGTAAACTCATCTTCTTGCAGTACATATGAACTCAAGAAAACTTTAGATTGCAGCATATTTCAGAATTGGAAAAAAATATACCGGTGGCTGAGGAAGGAGGTAACCACTCTAAGAAACCCTAAGAATTTAATACTCTCATTCTTGTTCTAGTTATGCTAAACTTTTATAATAGATATAGTATTATCAATATTATGGTTTATATATTTGTAGGAGACATGGAATATGTCAAATAACACTGATTTTGATGAAGTTCTTTTAGTTCGCGTAAGAACCATTCTATAGTTTGGGATTATTTTGAAAAACTAACGGTTGGAGCTTATGGGGATAAAAAAGCAATATGTACTGGTTGTGAAAAGTGTATAATGCTAATCCAAAATCAGGGACATCTAACATGAAGCGACATATTTTAAAGTGTTTTGATCTTGATGAACCTGGTCAACAAAAAAAACGTGCCCCTCTAAATCAAGTGATGTATAGAAAGAAACTAGCATATTCGATCATCAAACATAACTACCCGTTCAGTTATGTTGAAGACAAGGCAACAAGAGATTTGCTTAAGTTTTTGCATCGTGATGCGAATCCTATAACAAGAAACACTATGAAGTCAGATATCTTAAAAATTTATGATTGAGAGAAAGCGATTCTCAAAGATGAGTTACAAAAGATAACAAGTAGAATATGTCTGACTTCTGATTTATGGAGTTCTATAACAACAGATGGATTTATGGCACTAATGGCCCACTATGTCGATGAGAATTAGGTTTTGAGGAAAAAAATGTTGAACTTTCGACTTATACCGCCTCCACATAGTGGTTCAATTTTATCAGAGTACTTGATTAATTTTTTAGCAGATTGGGGCATTGAGAAAAAGATTTTTACTATCACACTAGATAATACCAAGTATAATGATGTTTTAGTAGAATATCTAAAAAGTCATTTGCGTCTAAATAACACATTAGTTTGTGATGGAGATTTTACTCATGTGTGTTGTTCCCGCACATGTATTAAATCTTATTGTTCAAGCCGGGTTGAAAGTAATTGAAGGAGCCATCGAGAAGGTTCGGGAGTCGGTAAAATATGTTCGAGGAAGTGCTTTCAGAAAGCATAAGTTCGCGGAATGCATACAACAACTTTCATTACAATGTGGGCAACATGTGCGACAAGATGTCATAACAAGATGGAATTCAACATATCTTATGCTTGATAGCGCATTGACTTTTAAACGGGCTTATGCTCGTTTAGCATTAGTTGGTTCAAATTATAAGACTTTTCTATCGGAAGATGAGTGGACAAGAGTGGAAAGAATCACAAGATTTTTGAAACCTTTTTTTGACATCACGGCATTATTTTCTGGAAGCTCCTATCCTACTTCCAACTTATATTTTCGTAATGTGTGGCGAATTCAATCATTTATTGAAGAGGAAATTCATAACACAGACCGTGTTATAAGTGATATGGCGAAAGACATGAAAAAGAAGTTTGAAAAATACTGGAAAGTTTTAGTGTGGTCTTGTCTTTTGCTGTTATTTTAGATCCACGGTATAAGTTTAAGATTGTTGAGTATGGTTTCTCAAAACTTAACATGACAAGTGATACGTGAGGAGAAGTTGAAGAGCATTTATGATGGTATTCATAAGTTATATGATAAGGAGTATGATGTTCGTTTATAGATGCACAATTCTTCATTGGCTGGAAGTTCGAATGTTTGTGTTGATGTATTTGATGAGTTGGATGGGTTCGAGTCATTTGAAAGCTAATTTAAAAGTACTGAGAGAGAAAAGTCACACTTAACAATGTATCACGAGGAACCTTCACTTGATAGAAAACAAGAACTTGATGTTTTAAATATTGGAAGGATAATCAAGGAATGTATCCACGGTTGACTTTAATGGCTCGTGATATTTTGAGCATTCCAATCACGACCGTTGCTTCAGAATCATCTTTTAGTATCGGCGGTCGAGTTATAAGTAAATATCGAAGTTCACTTGTATCTTCAAATGTCGAGGCGTTGTTATGCACACGTGATTGATTGTTTGATTTAGAAGGTATTATGGTTAATTTATTATGCTTGAACTTTAGATTGCATATGCTTTCATGTTTAAGTGTAATGTTAATAGTAAATCATACATTTTTTATTTTTCATATATTCAGATGAGAAGGAGAATGAAAACGAGATGAAAGAAGAAATTGTAAAAGATATTGAAGCATTGATTCAAACTTTTGATAATAACAACTTTTAGGTAATATTCATATCCATTCTTCATACAATTCAAATATTATTAATTCGTGTATTAAGGTTTCATTAATTTTCTTGATTATAGTATTGTTCATGGAGCTCCAAATGGATGTAGATGCATGAACAACCTTCATATTTGATTTGAAGATATTTGAAGTGGTTATCAATAGTTAAAATTGTATATTATGTTTCTTAGATGTTACTAGTTTACATGGGGGTTTTAAATGTTGAATTAATGTTTGAAATAACTTTTATTTGTAGTTTATATGTTTTTTATGGTTTGTGTTGAAAAATTGAGAATTTTAATATAATTGAATTTGACCCGTCCTGACCCGACCCATCCTGACCCGAGCTCATTTTGACCCAAACCCGTCCTGACTCATTTCTTACCTAAACCCATTCTGATCCGAACCCATCATGACCGACACCTAACCCGACCCGACCCGCCCATTTTGCCAGGCCTACTGAAAACCATGTGCATTGCTATTGCCCAAAACAAATTGTGGACAGTGCAGCACATCAATGAGACTTTAAACTGGATGGTACAACTTCCTTCAATATAAGATTCAGATTTTGATATGCGAAACAAACCAATCATTGTGCTGATAAATTTATCATCATATCAAAGTATTTAAGAGCAAATTTAAACAAAGCGAGCTTCCCCCTACTCTTGGAAAGTTGGCCATTTTAGCTTTTATTAAACATCAACAAACCAAGAAATGGGGAGAGCATAAAACAGTTTAAGTTGTATTGTGAAGATGATTTACATGAAGTCCTCTTCAAGTTCCTGCAGGGACTTGTGGGTTGATGCAATCTCTTTATTGGAAGTCATTTTGTCAGCGACCATCAGGTTTTTGTAGCTCCTTACCTCTGCTTGTCTCTCCTTTTCCAGTCTCTCCATTTCCTCTCGTCGTTTCTGGTGCAACATTTTATTATTATTATGGTATTAAACCTCATATGCAATAAGGACACACGGATTTACATGGAAGCTTAAAAACAGGATTTATATTGTGTTCCATATGCATGGACTAGAAACAGCCCAGTTCTAGGCAAAATAGAATTCTTGCTTGTTGGAAAAGGGGGCAGCTATCCTTGCAACTTATGGTGGTACAAGATATGAGTAAATAGGCAAGTTGGGTAATGGGTCAAATTTAATGGGGTTTGAGTTGGGTCTGCCAAAAACACTTTCTTGTCCGGTTTAAAAGAACTTGAGCAGATATAACTAATGCATTTAGCATGATTACAAAGATAGTCCGATCTATTTGATGAAATTATTTGTCCCTTAGAGATAAAACATGACCACAAGTAAATGGTTTTAAATACCCCATTAGAAGTTTACAATTTGCGAATGGTGAGGGTGAGGGTGAGTGTGTGTGTGTCATCTTTTCACAGTACATAAAACTCACTTTGTCTCGCAGCAGCTGCTTCCTCTCTGCCCTTTCTGCTGCATTAACCGCTTCACGCTCAGCTACACTTGAACAAAAAGATGAGATTAGTTCATCAAAAGATAAAAATCTACGGAAAATTTTAACTTGTTTTCACTTCTTTTCTAAATTTGTTGCTAGAATTTTTTAGTCACTATTTTAGAAACTGATTATTTTAGACAAGTTTAAGTTTTGAAAAGTAAAGATATTTTAGGTCCACAGACAAAACTGCAAATGAAGGGAAAACTTATGCCTAATAAGACAAAACTGCAAATGAAGGGAAAACTTATGCATAATAAGTGCAATGGCCCAAAATTATATTAAAAAGCACGGTGAGGATCGAAGTGTGTAAACAATTATGATATAAGTGTAAGATGGTAAAAGATTGGATAATATCATTGAATAGTTAGGCTACAATATATAGAAATAACAAGTACCCCTATAAACCTAATTGGGCCCGTGGGCTCATTGTAATCAAACCGTAATACTATATTCTAATACTCCCCGCAGTCGTAGCAGAAGTAACTGTACGCTAAAACTAGAAAACAAAAAAAAACCAATAATAATAACATAAACATGTTTCGATCGACTTAAATATCCAAACTTTTGCCAACAAATTAATATTATTGTTGATCTTGTCATTGTTTTGGTTGATTGTGCTATCCATAGTTTGATTGATACTTCATAGTTCTTGATTTTGGAATAATAAGTTAAGAACTGGCAACCGTAGTCGTTGGCAACCGTAGTCGTTGGCAACCGTAGTCGTTGGCAACCGTAGTTGGCAACCGTAGTCGTTGGCAACCGTAGTCGTTGGCAACCGTAGTCGTTGGCAACCGTAGTCGTTGGCAACCGTAGTCGTTGGCAATGTATCGAGGCTAGTTACCGGCGGTCACTTTGGATCCATAGATCAAGAGATGAAATCTATAGAAATAAAAAAGAAAAAGAAAGCAAGGCACATGACCGTGTTCAGGCGGCGGTGTTTTGGATCCGTAGATAAAAAGAAAAAAGTTCGTAGACGTAAAAAAGAAAAAGAAAAACAAAGAGAAAAGCCAATGACCATGGTCAAGCGGCAATCTTTTCGATCGATAGATCAAGAGATAAGATCCATAGAACTATACAAAAAGAAAAGAGGATATAATCTATCAAACCGTAGTTTGAGATCGATGGCCGTTGGCTGTGCTCTTTGGTACCGAGAATAAAAAAGGAAAGAAAAAAGAAGTGATCGTTGCATTTGTGAGCCGTAATTCAAGAATAAACCAAGAATATAATTGTGAACCAACCAAGAGAATAGATCTCCAGTTTGAATATTCAGTCGATAACGAAGTTTTATCCAATAAGAATTAGAAAATAAACAAAACAGAAAACGAAGGTGGAACAAGGGGGCAGCGGCTTGTCTAGGGTTTGAACTCGATGACGACGGCTAGGGTTTGTACGTTTTATAAGGTGACACAACAAAGAAGAAAGTGACCAGAATCCTAAGGCTCTAATGCCATGTAAGATGATAAAAGACTAGATAATGTTATTGAATAGTTAGATTACAATATATAGAGATAACAAGTAACCCTAGAAACCCCCAATGAGAATTAGAAAATAAACAAAACAGAAAACGAAGGTGGAACAAGGGGGCAGCGGCTTGTCTAGGGTTTGAACTCGATGACAACGGCTAGGGTTTATACGTTTTATAAGGTGACACAACAAAGAAGAAAATGACCAGAGATGCCATGTAAGACTGGATAATGTTATTGAATAGTTAGGTTACAATATATAAAGATAACAAGTAACCCTAGAAACCTAACTGGGCCCATGGACTCATTCTAATCAAACCCTAATAATATATTCTCAGTGTTGTAAAAGTCAGACTGGTCGGTCGATTAATCAGCGACTAGTCGGCAATCGGTGGGTCACCGATTGGATTTCCCCTAATCGGAGGGGATAATCGCTAGTCGGTGAAATTGGTCCTAATCGGGAAAAAATCGGCCCTCATCAGACCTAGTCGGCTCTTAATCGGCCTTTATTATGCATTTTTGCAGATTCCGGCGGGATTCCGGCGAAGTTCAAAAATTCCCGTTTTGAAATTCCAACCAGATTTGTTTATATATATATATATATAAAACTAAGCATATTTATAAAGATTACATATAAAAATGTGTACTTATATATATAAAAATATGTATTATATATAAAAATTCCAAACCGATTAATCCCTAGTCCCCACCTCGCCTTCCGACTAGCGCCTAGCGATTTTTACAACACTGTATATTCTAATAACAAAAAGCATAATCACAAAAGTAGTACCTTTCAGATCAGGTTTTCTTTCAACTTTTGTACGGTTGAGCCTATTAACAATCTCATTTATTCGCTTCTCCACTCTCACAGTGCGCACCTGAACATATATATGACATACATCCAGAAGCAACTACTAAGGAACAAACAAGAAGACTATATGTGTGTCTGTGTGCATATATACGGTGAGAAAGCAAAATACAATTGACTTACAGCTTTATTGTTGTGGAAACCAACTTGACCAACATCCATGGATGGAGTCTTCTTTAAGTTTTGCCAAGGAGTATAAACAACATCAATGTTATTAACCTTGTTTCCTGCCATGTTAATCACAAGATTCAGCATATACACCTATTACGCACACAGCCTGCTCCACATAAGAAGCAATATCAACCCCACTAGGGCATATATTTGAATAAGCACCACTTTAGGTTATGTGTAACAGTAACAAGTTAGATGAGCAATACCTTCACCTAAAAACGAGTCAAAATTTGCAAGAAGTATGTTTTCACCACTTCCTAAATCGCTTCTATTAGCAAAAAGCATTACTAGAATTATAACATAGAGTTCAATGGCCCAAGACCATTTTACCCTTAAAATTTCTTTGAATCAGACATGTTTTGAACTGACCTGCTGATTTTGCCACCTATGATCCCAAAGGGTGCCCAGAAACCGCTTCTGACTACACAATTAAGCTTATAACTTGTTGCTTTCCTTTTTATAAAGGAATTATAACATAGAGTTCAATGGCCCAAGACCATTTTACCCTTAAAATTTCTTTGAATCAGACCTGTTTTGAACTGACCTGCTGATTTTGCCACCTATGATCCCAAAGGGTGCCCAGAAACAGCTTCTGACTACACAATTAAGCTTATAACTTGTTGCTTTCCTTTTTATAAAGGTTAATGTAATGATAGAATTCATTCACTTGCAGGGTGGCAATTTATCTCAGGAAGACTTAATTCATATTACCCTAAAAAGTGTAGTCGTTAGAGTGGAAATGGTAGTTGTAAGTTGTAACACATAACAATTGATTGTTAACTTAAAAGTGGCAATTTTGACAATACACTAATAAACGGACCATTTTATTGGAGTTTAGATTAGTATGAACAAGTAAAACTTTTATAATATAATATTAAAAGGAAGAAAAAATAATTTTGAAAATGTGTTTCTGAGTAACTGGCTTTAACCCATATAAAAACAGTTAGAAAACAACCCACAAAATTGTTATACAGATGCTAGATAATGGAGAAGAGTATATGAAGTTGCCTTGGATAGAATTTGCTTTGACAAGTTGAGCACAATCTTCAAGAAGCCCTTCAGAGATGTCATCAATTGTCTGTCCCTTGTGCAGCCTCACATAAACATGGGCAGAAGACATTTTATCCACATGGAACCTGCACTAGGAAAAACCCTGTATGAAAACTAGATAAGCTAAAAACAATATTCAACGATAAGCAAATTTAAGGCCTCTAGCTATACAATTTCTGTATCATAAAGACTGGATGCCAGCAACCACTATGATAGTTAGGGTATTTTAATTATTTTGATTTGGGTAATATTGATAGAGAACTAGAATGAAGACAAGGGCTTATAGAAGGAACTATGATGATTATGTAATAAATGATTTTATCTAGCTCAGGTTTAGAAAGAAATGGTGTATTGAGAATTGAGAATTGAGAATTGAGAATTGAGAGATAGGAAATTAGGGTACCATATGTCTTCTGGGAAGCCGTATTTGATGAGCTCCTCGTTCTCAAACTTGTCAAGACCCATGAAGATGGTGTAGTCTCCGGCTTCTGCTCGGGCTTTGAAGTAGAACACCATCTTCCTAATCCTCACCACCTCCTCCCTTCTCTTTCTCTCTAGGGTTTGCTTTCCTTTCCTTTCCTTTGCCTTCCTTCAAAACAAATATATAACAAAACTAATAACTAAAAGAGTTACTACTAAACCACGATATGAGGAAGAGTTAATTATTAAAAATTTTAAAAAACATTTTAAAAAACCTAAATGTATTATACGGATTAAAAAAATAAAATTAATTAATTATTGATTGTTATTTATATAATAATAACATTAGTAAACTCATTTTTTCACAAGTTAAAAAATAAAATATTAATTATAATGAAAGTTTATAAAGTATAAAATGAATAATATAGTAATCAAGTTTCAATAAGATATGATTAAAATTACATGTAAGTAATAATTATAAGTGATAACTACAAGTAATAAAATAATAATACTAATTTTTAAACTTTATTTTTTAGTTTTTTTCCATAATTTTACCATTTTCTTCAAAACAAATCATATTAAAAATATCATTTTTAAAAGTTTCTTATTATAACTCCCAATTTTAATTATTTTTAGTTTATAAAAAGTTTACCTTTTAGAAACATTAATTTTAAGATATTTTATATTTTTAAAAATGCTTGATATTATAGAAAAAATCTTATTTTATAAAAATTTGTTTTATAGAAATAACATTAATAAAAAAGACATATTTTCTTAAGTTATTAAGAAATATTTTTAGTCTTAAAAAGAATTAAAAAATTTTAATCTTTAATTTAGGTAACTATTTCAGATGAGAGAAAGACGAGAAAAACAAACTTAGGATGTCTAAGAATATGACAAGTGTTCTCTTAAATTACTCTTTTAGTATTATATATAGATATATATAGATATAGACTAGTTTAGTATCCGTGTACTACACAGTTTATGAGAAGAACATATTTTTATTAACTATATTAAACAACATAATAAGCATAAATATTATTGTAAAATATTAATTCTAACAGTTACATAAAAGAAATATAAGTAATTATATAGATAAAATTATTAATGTTATAGATATTTGAAAAGTTCTTTGTATACAACGTTTGTAGTCTCGTTACTAATGTTTCCATCTTTATCTAAAATTAGCAATCTAACTCCATCTTGACTTTTGATAATGCAACATATAACTGTCCATGAGTGAAGACTGGTTCTTTTAAATAAAGACCAACTCTTGATAATGATTGTCATTGGCTCTTGTTAATCGTCATTGCAAAACATACAGAAATCGGAAACTGTCTTCTTTGAAATTTGAAAGGAATTTTCTTATCTGACGGTACAAGATTAATCCTTGGAATAAATGTTCTTGTACCAATGTTACTCCCGGATATTATTTCCACTTCTATAACACGTTTACCAAGAGATGTAACTTGAAGCCGGGTACCATTACACAAGCCATTCTGTTGATCGATGTTACGTAGAAGCATTACCGGAACATCAACTTTTAATACTAACTTGTGATTTGGCAATCCTGAGATTTTGAGGCCATTGAGAACATCCGGTGAATATAAATTTGATTGTAAAGAATCATTCAATTGTTCCGTTTGACAGATACTATCTGAGCTAAGGTACTCTATTTCATCGCCAGGAAAAACTGATAGCAAACGATCATTAATCTCATGAACCACTTCATTTTTTAGAGCAAGAATGGCTCTTTCACGAAAGAATTCTTTGTCTTTGTAGTTATGTAGGATTGATGGATAAACAAACTGTATCAAATCTTATATAGGATCGCATGAGTCTTTAATGAGAAGGTCATCAGGCATATGAATATTCGCGTCACCATCATTAACACCACCAGCATTACTGCAGGATCGTTGTTTGTCACTAAACACAATGTTTTCTCTCAAACTCACCTAGAACAACACTCGGGTATAGAAAGAATCAGTAAGAGTTGATCACAATATAGAAAGTAATAAAGAACACAGAAGGTAATTTTCAAGGTACTTTTATATATTGCTTCTCAACTCAACATACAAGACTCTTACAAGCAGATGTTGTTTTGTCTCACTTTTATTCCAATGAGTTACAAAGAGAACCTATATATTATACTACCTACAGCCGGATTTACTTTGATACCAGCTGGGAATCCTTAGCTAAAGCCTATACTACAAGACTATAGTTTAAGGTATCTCAAATAAAGTATTATTTGAGATAT
>BJCM01000464.1:0-11639 GCA_018326385.1 Flaveria bidentis | reverse complement strand
TATATTTATATATGTAATTAAATATAAGTAATTTATATATGATTTATATATATATATATATATATATATGTATATATATATAACTAAACTATATTTGTATATCCGACGTACTAATTTATGGTTTAAAACCTCGTTTTTACCCATTAAAATAAAAAAATTAAAAAATCAAAACCGGTCCGAATCGGTCCGGTTTCCCGGTCCGACTATCGGTTCGAGACGAATCCGCCGGTTCGACCACTAAAAAACAAATCATATCAGACCGGACCGGACACCGGACCGATTCCCGGTCGGAGCGGCCGGTCCGATCCAGTCTCAAAATCACAGCTATTTCATAATACGTAGCCTAACATTAAAAGGACATAAAACCATATGCAAACCGAATTCCGTATCTATTTTTCATTTGATATATGAACCTTTTGAACGGGTTTTGGTAATAGCATGGTGTATTGAAAAGTGAAAGTGACACGAATATGAAAACTTGATATGAATTGAAACTAGAGGAACTTAAAACGATGCAAGCCTATAAAGTCATGACACGTACACTCAACTACGACACGAGCGTCCTGAATTGTTTTTTTAATTATTTCATTTTATTTAGTATCCTAATTTTATAAGCTTAACAAAAATATGTGTGTTTAAACTATAACAGACGATCTCATTTATTTTTAATTATCTAAAGTTTAATATATATAACTCTTAGTATCACATAAAATACATTTTGTAATTTTTTTAAAAATTGAACAGGTTAATGGTTTAACACGCAACCCACTACATTAGCCCGAATGAATAATGTTTGCGGGGTCAAACTAAAACTAACATGAATCATTTGGACTAAACTCAAAACCATGAATTGTTTTATCACCTTAGATACCCAATTTCCAACAAAAAAAAAGCTTTTATAAAATCATATTCTTCCACAACTTGAATAAATGTAAAACACGAAATAATGTTTGCGGGGTCAAGCTGAAACTAACATGAATCATTTGGACTAAACTCAAAACCATGAATTGTTTTATCACGTTAGATACCCAATTTCCAAAAAAAAAAGCTTTTATAAAATCATATTCTTCCACAACTTGAATAAGTGTAAAACACGAATACAAGAATAGGGTACAAGATACAACCCAAATCATAAGATCGAAATTGGGATAATGTTGTTCGTTCTTATTCTACGGCTCGACAACCACCTTCCCAGTGGCATGGCCCTCGGCGCTCTTAGCCCAACCCTCTTCGGCCCGACTTAACGGATATCTTGAGTCAATGACAGTTTTCAGTTTTCCCTCTTTTACCAACTTCACAAGATAAGCGATCTTTTCGGCTTTTGGAACCACGAGTAATGGTTGAAGTTGTTTTTTTGAAAATGTGAGTTTATTCACAGCATAAGTCCAAAATGCAGCACCACTCGGGGTTATATCAATAACTTTCCCGATTTTGGTTAGGTTGGGCTCAAAGGTTGACCACGGGATATCATGGGCGCAATGGACCACTATGTCGTATTTCTGGCCCGATGGACTTTTGAGGGCTGCTCCTTCTGGGGTCTTGTAATCTAGAACCTCATCAGCTCCTAAACTTTTAACGAATTCGATGTTGCGAGCCCCACATGTGGCAGTCACGTGGGTGTTGCCTAGTTTCGCTAGCTGGACTGCATAGTGACCCACACCCCCCGATGCAGCAGTTACTAAGACGTTGGTTCGTTGTTCCGTTTTTTCTAGTTTTAGTCCACCGGTTACAGTAAGGCAGTGCAGGGCGGTGCACCCTGCAATAACTAGACTCGCACCATCTGCAGCCGATACTTCTGGTGGTCTTGAAACCGTTGAGCTTTCTTTAGCCACAGCATACTCGGCTAGCCCTCCACCGGCACTCCCCTGCCAACCATGTAAACAGGTTGAAGCTCAATAAACATTTACTTCTATGTATACAACTTTCCAAATCATCTTGTATTATTCTACACAATCATAAGTAACACAACTATTATTTACAATTTTCTTTGAATGATTGAATAAGCGTAGACTTGTCAACCGAACACCAACCGGTCCACCCCGCCAGATTGCCACATGGACCACATCCGGTTAGAACCATTGACAAACGAAACCTCAATAAACAAAAGGAAGAAAGATGAGACTCACAAGAGTTGAAACTATTTTGTCACCGGCTCTAAAGTTCTTTACACCAGCTCCAACTTCCACAACTTCTCCTGCTACATCACCAACTGATCCAAACAAACAATCACAAATAGTTACAATTAATCCTTGAGAAGCGCGTGAGGCAAACATCTTCACAACTCATACAACATATTATCATTATTTCTTTCAACCATATTCGATTGTTAATACTATATATAAGGACTGCTATTCCAAAGAGTCTCACACTCTTGACCAGTTAACCCCGAATCCCAACTGCTTGTTATCTAGGTAGACGGACGTAAATATAGAACCAGAATCGGAACCAATTTTAAGTAAAAAAACACGAGAAAAGCATAATCCAATTGTACCTTTTTTATTTGACTTTGAGACATAAGCCGGATATGTAACGACTCATCTAGTCACCTACCCTCTTTCTCACTCCCATAGTCCCATTACATCTACTAACACAAAGTAGTATACTTAACGCATTATATAGTTCTCGTGATTCTCTACTTAATATTATGTATTGAACACAGCGTGTCAAACTATGAAACTAACCTGGTATAAACGGAAACTTCCTGGGCAAAATAGGGCGTACGAAGCCCCCTTGAATTCTCCAGTCAATTGGATTTATGCTTGCTGCTTCTACTTTCATCAGAATCTCATCATTTCCAGGAGCAGGTATAGGGATTTCAACATGCTGTACAACATATAAACAACACTATTAACTTCTACATATCATGACACAAATTCATAAAATCAATCCATATAAATCTATTGTGCTTTCAAAAGGAGAAGATTGTCTACTTTCTAGATATCAATTAAACCTATTTTTGCATCCAATCTGATAACAACATAACTGAATGATGTTTCAACTTCCAAATTGATGCGAATTATGAAGAATTTCATCAAAATTCATCAAATATGTTAACTGAATGTTCTAGACAGTAGATCATTTGAACGGAAATTGCAACAATCGAAGATTAAGAGGTAAAAAATAACTAGAAAATCACCGATCTAAGTTGAATACTAAACCCTAGGCAATCAATCTTCATGATTTCTATCGATTCATACAGAAACTATACCTATCATATAAAAGGTAGTGCATAAACAGAATCCACAAACTGAGAGCAAAATTAACACAAAAAGAGTTCAAAAGAATCAGTACACAATGCTACATAACAATCTATTTGAAATGCTATTGAATAACCTTTAAACTGGCGGAACCTCCGCCGTAGCAAGTGTACCAAACCGCCTGCATCAATTTTCCGGCGAAATTCATAATGTTACCAGTGATTCAGTGAATGAAGAGTTGAGGATGGTGACTGCATTTATATTTGATTTTGAGTTCTTACAGTTTTGATCCTAACTTTTAAAAATTACATTTACAATCCTTGCTTTTTAGTTCGATATACTTTTGTGACAAAATAAAGGTTAATACGGTTGTTGTTGTTGTCATATCGCCTTTACATTTCCGTCCATCATCAACGTAGCCTGATCTCTAGGATGACATACTGGATGATCGGTTGTCGAGGAGGTACACACATCATCGACTTTTAAAGTAGAGGTGTTACTTTATGTCATTGTTACACTGTTGAATATAATCATGAATACAACATTAGTGTTTGTTTTTTGGATTTATGTACGTCGTTCACGTTTCAAAATAAAATTAGGTTCATGTTTCAAATTAATAGCAAGTTAATTTGTCTAGATCCTAGAAATTGTTGGTAAAGTTAGGCCACTCGGTCCAGATTCAAGGGGATATGATGGTCGATTATATTCTAGCCTGGTTTAGCCTACGCCCTATAAAGATCTACACACAAATGCACATACGTTTCATTGTGGTGGTAAGTTGCTTAACTTGAGCAAAAAAGAATACACTTGTATAAAATCTATTTTTTTAAGAAGTTGATGTCTTGTTTAAAATTCAACAGAAAAACCATAGATGTTACCACTACACCTGGTGATAAATCCATGAAGAGGAGGAATGAATAAATACTGTCGACAACAGAGATAATCGATTGGTTGTTGTGGTGGCTATATGTCATATGATGATTATGGGAGAGGGTCGAAACTTAATTATTTTGATTTTATATTCTTTTAATAGAAAGAATAAAGCAGTTACTTAACCAAAAGTTACTGATTTTTGAAGTGTTAGTGAAAATGAGCAAGTGTAATACTCGTAACTAAAAAGGTATGTAGATGTACAATTTAAAAACTTGCAATAAACAACGTATTATTTTTTAACATAAGGACCATTTATGTAATTTATTATTTATTATTTATTATTTTAAGATTCCATAAAGCAGCTCTGTTTGGACTCTAGGGGTCACGCTTTTTGACTCTCCATTATGTATTTCCTAACTAATTGATTTTTGTATTATTCTGACTTAAATAATAATCATCATCACACGTGAAAATGACTATTTAGTTTCATCTATTCTAGATTCACAAACTAAACCAAAACAACATCCCGACCCGTTTACACATTTACTTATATAGTTATATTACTTACACAATTGAACACACAAACACAAAGTGACACTAAACAACATTAGAAAACTGAAGTTTTCAACACTTTTTGTGAAAAGTGTAAAAGATGAAAATACCCATAAGATGCATCTTTATGTCTCACACTCCACAACCACCTTTCCAGTAGCATGGTCCTCCATGCTTTTGGCCCAACCCTCTTCGGCTCGGCTTAAAGGTTATCGCGAGTCGATAACGTTTTGATTTTCCCTTTTTTCATCAACCCCACGAGGCGCTTGATCTCTTCTGCTTTCGGTACCGCAATCAATGGCTGAAATTGCTTCTTTGAGAACTTGAGTTTGTTCACAGCATAGGTCCAAAATGTGCCACCATTCGGGGTTAGATCGATTACTTTCCCGATTGTAGTCAGGTTAGCCTTGAAAGTTGACCACGGGATCCCGATGGTGCAGTGGATCACTAGATCGTATTTCTTGCCCGATGGGCTTTTGAGGGCGGCTCCTTCTGGGGTCTTGTAGTCTAGAACCTCGTCAGCTCCTAAGCTTTTGACAAACTCGATGTTGTGGGCCCCACATGTTGAGGTCACGTGGGTGTTTCCGAGTTTTGCAAGTTGGACCGCGTAGTGACCAACCCCACCTGAGGCATTGGTTACTAGGACGTTTGTGAGTGGCTCGGTTTTGTCTAGCTTTAGTCCACTAGTTACAGTCAGGGCATAAAGGGCGGTGCACCCTGCAATAACTAGACATGAGCCATCTGCGGCTGAGACTTCTGGTGGTCGTAGAGTCGTTGCGCTCTCCTTAGCCACAGCGTACTTGGCTAGTCCTCCACCCGGAACCCCCTGTCAGTTGAAAAACACACATAAATAAAGTCATATGAACCAATTAGGAAACAAAACTACAAAAATCACACAAATTACAAAGATGAAACTCGCAAGGTTTGCAATAACTTTGTCACCAACTTTAAATGTCTCTACTTTTGATCCAACCTCCACCACCTCTCCCGCGACATCGCTAACTATTCCATCAAAAAAATATGGTTATGTAAAGCTCGGTGTCCGATCCCGTGTCATACTTTTGTCCTTCACAATTGAATACTTGTACCGTATAATATATCATCTATTGTGAAATGAAAGAAATATGGTTATGTAAAGTTCAACGTCTGATCTGTTGTTTGATTTTTCGTACCATACATTTGTCATTCACAATTGAAACATATGTATGACACAAAAGAATAATACAACAGATCTCAACTCGGTTATGTGACATACCAACACATATACATGTGTTAGTAGATGATCAAAGGGAAAAGGAAAACGCGCTATTTTTGTACTTCTCTTTAATCTGTCTAAAAAAATAATGTGACGATCTAACGCTTATGAAGGATTAAGTTAATCAAAACACTATTCTTTTAACGCGACGAAAAACTACATGATGATTATGTTTGAAAGTATAGAACTAACCTGGTACATAGGGAAACTTTCGGGGGAGAACAGGACGAGCGACTCCTTTCTGAATTTTCCAATCGATCGGGTTTATGCTTGCTGCTACGACTTTAAGCAGCACCTCACCATTGCCAGGGGTAGGAACAGGGATCTCAACATGCTGTAGAACATACAAAACGAATTGAACAAACAAATCTGAAACTTAATAAATTCTAACCAAAACATGATCCAAAATTAGATAATTCCAATAATAAATTGTGTAAGCCCAATTCTATATCAAATAAACAACATATGAGTAATATAATTCAACAAACCAAACTATCCTTTATTGTTTTTCCACCGTTTGATTTCTATTTTACATAAGTTCCTTATTGGTTATTTACACGGTATACCAAAGGGCGTTTGAACCAATGGTATCAAAGTTTATTGTCTAGGTTGAGGGTTTGAATCTCATTCGTAAACAAATAATGTTGATTTAGGAGTGATTTTAGAGTATGTGTGATTTAACTGTTATTGTTAGTGACCAATAAGTCAATAACTGTAATAAAAACAAGATTGTAAACCTTGATTCTCCATTGATTGTATTCCAAAATGAATAAGACCCAAAAAAACGATTAATACCCGAAAAGACCAGACTATATACACATATGTACCATATGTCAAAGCTCATATTTACACAAGAAGATCAAACCAGAATATACTATGAACATTAATATATAAAAATGCTCATAAAACTTACTAGACCAGAAGTTTTCTGCAGTTACAGTGTTCTTAAAAATTAGTTGATCTCCACAAGATTGATTATGTTCAGTATTCACATACTCTTCGGCATCCCAGAGTGACGAACCAAAGGCGATTGATGTAGATATCACTTCTTTAGATTCAACATGTCACCAAACAACACAAAACTACTTATGAAATCGGTGATGTTGGTTTCTTCTGCGAGTGACTGAAAACCAGGTTCTTTCTTCTGCATTTGCACCAGTTCATGATCACGTCATCGATCGGGTCAACAAGACTCGTTTCTAGCTTGGTGCCTTAAGGTGTGGATTTGAGAAAGCAACTGAAAAGAATGGATGCTGCATAAACTTGACAAGGACAAATAATAATAGCAAACATTTCATGTGAAAATGTTAATATATTATTATAGCTTCACAAACCCGAACAAATTAACACCCGACGCATGGACCTATTTACTTATACTTACACAAATGTACACATATAACACACACGCACACAAAGTGACACTAGACAACATTAGGAAACTGAAGTTTTCAACACTTGTGAAAGAGCCGAAAATACCCATAAGATGCATCTTTATTTCAAAGACTCGATGACCACTTTCCCAGTAGCATGACCCTCCATGCTCTTGGCCCAACCCTCTTCGGCTCGGCTTAAAGGGTATCGCGAGTCGATAACGGTTTTAATTTTCCCTTCCTTCATCAAACCCACGAGGCACTCGATCTCTTCTGCTTTCGGCACCACGATTAATGGCAGAAATTGCTTCTTGGAGAACTTGAGTTTGTTTACAGCATAGTTCCAAAACGTACCAGCATTCGGGGTTAAATCGATTACTTTCCCGTTTGTGGTCAAGTTAGCCTTGAAGATTGACCACGGGATCCCGGTGGTGCAGTGGATTACTAGATCATACTTCTTGCCAGATGGGCTTTTGAGAGCGGCTCCTTCAGGGGTCTTGTAGTCTAGAACCTCGTCAGCTCCTAAACTTTTAACAACCTCGATGTTACGCGCCCCACATGTTGCGGTCACGTGGGTGTTTCCGAGTTTTGCAAGTTGGACCGCATAGTGACCAACCCCGCCTGAACCATTGGTCACCAGGACGTTTGTGAGTGGTTCGGATTTGTCTAGCTTTACTCCACCGGTTACAGTGAGGGCATGGAGGGCAGTGCACCCTGCAACAACTAGACATGAGCCATCTGCGGCTGACACTTCAGGCGGTCTCAGAGCCGTTGCGCTCTCTTTAGCCACAGCATACTCGGCTAATCCCCCACCCAGACCTCCCTGTTAGTAAAAAAAACACATAAATAAGGTCATAAGAAATTAAGAACCATTATGAAACAAAACTACAAAAACACACAAATTACAAAGATGAAACTCACAAGATATGTAATAACTTTGTCACCAACTTTGAATTTTTCTACGTTTGATCCAACCTCCACCACCTCCCCCGCTACATCCGTAACTATTCCATCAAACAAATATGGAAATTTTGGTTATGTAAAGCTCGTGTCTGATCTGTTGTCTCGTTTTCTGTGTCATACATTTGTCAACTGTTGTTGAATACTTGTACTGTATAATATAACGTCTGTGAAACAAATATATGACACAAAAAACAAGACAACAAATTTTAACTAGGTTATGTAATACGCCAATACATATACATGTGTTAGTTACATTACATTCAACAAGATAAAGGGAAATAATGGCATTTACACGAATAATGCATCAATATTACGCTTTTGTAAGAAATAATTAACTTTGATCAACACACTATTCTTTTAACGCGACGAAAACTACATGATGATTCCGATTGAAAGTATGGAACCAACCCGGTACATAGGGAAATTTTCGGGGGAAAACGGGACGAGCGACTCCTTTCTGAATTTTCCAATCGATCGGGTTTATGCTTGCTGCTTCGACTTTAAGCAGCACCTCACCATTCCTAGGAGCAGGAACAGGGACTTCAACATGCTGCAGAAAATGTAAATACAGCATAACTATTCACTAACATCAAACTAACATATATACTGTAGCTTTTATCATATAGGAAAAAGGTTAATTTCTATGAATCGAAATGTGTAAGAGCATTCATAACTCATTCTTTATCATTATTCATATAATTACACTAAAAATCATTATTTTTTCTCTCTTCTTTTTTACTTTATCATAACTTTTTTTCTCTCCTTCACTAACAACCACTTAAAATATATTAAAATCATGATTTTGAACACTGATTCATCAAAATACAGATTGAACAATAAATTTACTATATCCTCCACTCACAACCACTTATAACCATGTCATACAATATAAAAAACACGCTCACGTAAATATAGGAAATCAGTGGTGAATGCGTCAATAGCGAAATAGACTATCTCCTACGTCTATGATCTATCCAAACATCATTTTTACAACTCACATAATAGATGTAAATTTCATAGAGATTTTATCAAAAGTCGGTTGTTATGGACGAAAACCATTACGAAATATAAATTTTGTTTTACGTCGGTTGTATGGGGAATTGACGTGAATTTATAGGCCAAATGGGTTTCTTGCCCACCCATCGTACTAGTATTTTGGATTGAGTTTTTTGGTGTGCTTTGTAACGTATTTGATGTATCGTTTTTTATGAAGTGAAACTGTCGATGTAAACTAAACTATTTCCATAAGAGAAGTTAAAACTTCAATTTAATTTCAATTCAACTTACTGCCGATTTGTGTTTCGGATGGCAGTTAGGGTTTATGAACACAAAAGTTCAAATTGAAGAGCAACAATAAAAGGGATATATACATATATATATATATACATATATGTATATATACATATATATATATATGATTGTATTATTGTTACCTTTAAACCGGCGGAGCCTCCGCCGTAAGAGTCGTAACACACCGCCTGCATAAATTTTCCGGCCATATTATCATTCGTCAACGTATAGATAAGGTGTGGGTTTGACGACGGAAGTTTGTTGATTTAATATCAAATTTTCAAATCGGTGGAAGTATCTAGTAGTCTCCACGTGGCAAAATGTATGTCGTTCGAAATTTACAAATAAAGAAAAGAAAAAGAAAAAAAAAGGCGCCTATGTTGAATCAGCATAGGGAGGGTTTAGGAACAGGATAAACATTAAGCTTTAAATTTTTTTGTAAGTTGTGGATGTCGGTGGGTGACGTGACATTTGTTAATGGTAAAGGGCAGGGGTGTTACATGGGTTTTTAATCGGATTTAGGTTTTTTTTAGTTTTTAAGGGTAGAAAATCAATTCGAATATCAAAGCAAATAAGTATTATTTAATCGGTTTTCGGATTTCATTATTCAGGGTTATTATGATCGGGTTAATCGGATTTTTGGTTTAGGTTAAATCATTAAGTTTTAAATTATTTGTTATCTCGGATGTTTGTGTAATTAATATCTATGTGATCAAAATACATATATGAGATTTAAGAAATGTTATCAATATATAATTAGTAGGTTAGTATCACGTGTATTACACGATTTGAATAAATAAAATAATAATTAATTAGTAATAAAAATTTATGAATTATAAAACATGTGTGAATATTATATATGATTATAATTACATATGAATAGTTATTCCAAGTAAATAAATAATAGATATGTTATAGATAGATAAATATATAGATAAATAGATAGTCTAGAAGCTAATTTATTAAACAGATTATAGTTAGTAATAAACACGAAAAGTTACGTTATTATATTTTAATATAAGATATGTGTAAAATTATATATATATATATATATATATGTAATTGTTCAAGAGATAAAAACAATTATACTGTTTTTAACTCTCTTATCTAAATAGTTTCATTTTTAAATATTTGTTTTAAGATTTTCTTATAAAAATTTATTGTATTTATAAAAAATTTTTATTAAAAACTCAAGTTTCTAATTATTCTGGTTGTTTTAATAAAACTACTTTTAGAAAATTCAATATTTTTTATAATTATTTTAAAAAAGATTGATTTAAAATATTTTGTTTCAAAAGGTTTAATGTTTTTGAAAATATATGAATTTTAATTTTCTTAATAAACTTTATTGTTAAAAACATAGTTTGATTTTAAAAAAATATAGATGAGAGAAAAAATGTATCAATTGACCAAATTAATTTTTATGAAGAGAGATGAATTGTTTGAGTGTTTAAATTACTTTAATATTCTTTTGGAGGGAAAATAAAATGAGGATGTTTAGAATAATGACAAGTGTCAAAAATATGGTTTAAGAAGATGACAAATAACAAAAAACTTTCTTTTATTAGTATCTATAGATGTTTACTAGGTTATAACCCCGTGTAATACACGGGTTGTTAAAATTTAAAGCTATACTTTTCATGATAGAGATTTTCTTGTTACACATTTATGAAATATTATATAATTTTTAACATATATTTATTTTAAAATAATACTTTACTTAAATAGTTGCAGAAACATTTAATATTATGATAGAGATAAAAAAAACAAAAGATTAGAGAAAAGTTATTTAATTAACATGAGAAAGAGCCGGGAAAAAAAATATTGAGGAGTCATGAGAGAGTAACACGTGTCGCTTAATATTTTTATTTATTAATATATGGATTATCTTTATCCAAAAGTTTTTGCATATTTACGTTCACTTTAATATGTGTGTTAAAATGTTATATTTTGGTATATATAATTCAGAAAATCATGTTTTTAAATCTTGTAAATGTCACACCCATATAAATACACACACACACATACATATATATATATATATATATATATATATATATATTAATCTTCAAATTTTCAAAAAATATAATATTCGGGTTAATCGGTTTGACCCGAATATCACGAAATCAACCCGAATAC
>BJCM01000463.1:0-11066 GCA_018326385.1 Flaveria bidentis | reverse complement strand
ATTATATGCATAAACTACGATGTCTTTTCCATAACAATTCATCCACCCATAAATGGTTCGAAAATGACATCGTGGGTCCATGAGAATCCTACACGTTAAGATTTGAAAAAAGAGTTTTTACTCTTTAAAATACAAATTATTATATTGATAGGTATTGAGGTTGATAAGCTAGTCATGACCTACTTCCACTAATGTCGTTTTATGTGTGCTATTTCGGCTTTAATACGTGTATTGTGAATGCCAAAAGTGAAAAAAGGTTGAAATTAATAGTATACTAAAGTTGTTTGATGTATATGACATGTGTTTAATAACGTCGATTGTCAGCATGGGGAATGATTCAACGAGTCTTGCAAGTTTTGAAAAGTTCAAACTACTCGAACTATCAATTTTATTCCTAATAATCCAAATGGAAACTTCATTTGATTTTCGATAATGACAAAGTGAAAAGTGAAATTGAAGTTTAATTTGATTAGTCGAAAGTCCAAACATCAAAAACCAAATTTCTTGTGAGATAACCTATACCTAAACTGTCACACCACATAATTACACATGAAGACGAATGAGAGTACCAAGCTAGCGTTAAATCGCATCAAGCTAGACGCATCTTTGTAAGCCAAAGTTCAAAGACTCTCACCCCATATATAAAACCAAATTAATATGTTAGAGTGTTTTGTATGTATATTAATTGATTGGAACAAGTTTATTAGAAATATGTAGCTAGAGTCATTAATAATTAGGCACCAAGTGTTATAATTAGACAAGGAAATAAAGTTATCACTAAAGTATAAAGAACCTAGTGTAATATAATAATGGATTGAAAAAATGACCCGTAATTATTATGGTAAATGTCATGTAAATATATAAAAGTACATTGTTTATTCCTTTTTGCAAAAAGAACATAGTTTTTGTTTTCACACTTTGAGATTTAAGGACCTTTTCTATACATACTTTGAAACCTTATTAGATTAGACCAAATTCGGGATCTTACATAATTGGAAGTAGACAAGAAACAAGGATAGTAATAAAGGGACAAAAAAGGACCATTCTAAACCGTGTCATTCCTAAAATATGAACTAAATAAAAAATTGATCTTTGCAAATATGAGTTATGAATGTATAACAATCATATCAAATTAATGTGAACATGCTTTATAACAAAAAAAGTTAGTTCGATTATGGATTTAGACCAAACACAAAAACAACTTTTAAAGCCTACAATTAAGCCATCACAACTGACTTTGATTTGATTGACATCTTGTTCTTTGGGTATTTTATGTCTTTATTAATTATAACAAGGTTGTTTTTCATTTATAACTTACATTTAAAACGTCAATAAAAATTGTTTTTTAGGACTGACCTGGCTCATATCGGCTACAAACAAGCTACTTCGACAATGAGTTTGGTTCAAACCAAAACCAACTTTTAAAACCTACAATCAAAACAACACAATTCACCTAGATTTAGGTGTTATTTTTTTTTGTATTAAAATGTCTACAGTCTGCGAACCATATATGTAAGAGAATAGATGGATCAAACCTTTACAGTTTGCAACAAGAAGATAGTCTGTTTTTTAATGTTTGCATACTGTTAAAATCAACTGGTGGTGGTATACAACGGTGTTGGATGGTGGTGGTGATGGTAAGTGGAAGGTGGTGGAGGCGGATGGTGGTGGTGGTGGTGGATGATGGTGTTTAATCTTCTGCAGACATTAAAAGATTTTAAAAATGATTGTGTCAAGTCTATACCATGTAGCCTTTTTTAACAAAATAATCTTTTAAAAAAACAAACACTCTGCAAACAAAAAAAGTCATGTAGAGTTTTTTTGAAAAAACAAAACTCTATGAATTATGGTTTCATTTCTTAGATTTTTTCATATCCGCTTTTGACACTATTAATTCTTTAAGACTATGACATTTCAAAGAGTTCTATTAATAACGAAAACCTTGAGATTAAAGATGCTATTATAGGTTTAAATGTTATAAAACACTATGATACAAAACAACAAAAACATCACACTCTTTTATAAAATAATAATATAGTTGGTCAAAATATATATATGTGACGACTCACAAGTGAGAGGAGCCGTCGGGAATGCTTGTTACGCGCGAGATGAGTCAGCTTAAGTGGGACCCACACGCACATAGTAACCCAAGAACAACGAGTTCAAACTTTATCTCTTTTCACTAATCACAACTCTTTTATTTAAGCCAATGGTATTAGTGGTCAAATATATACAATATAATATTTAATTAAAAATTTTAAATTATAACTTTTTTAACAAAAGAAGTTTTAAAAATTACTTTAGTTTATGAAAATGAAATAATATATTTTGTTTACAACCCATTTTAAAAGATACATACTTTTTATAATGCTAATTGAATATTGTAAGTTTTGATAAAGTTTTGTGCTTAAAAGAGGTTATATGTTAAAGTTAAGGTTGTTAATACAACTTTTGTTATGATATGTGACTCACGACTACTAATGTGTTATAAGGGCTTGAATTTCCGATATAACTTGATTTTAATACCATTTAGTCAAATGAGACATGCTTGTGTCAAATTATCAGGTTCATGAGTTAATCTTATTTATTTTCATAAATTTTCTTAACAATTTTATGTTAATCACTGAGTATATTATGTCAAAGCATAAATTTTTAAAAGAAAATAAGTATTTGGGTGTGTAGTCTGAGTGTTACTCTTTTATAGACCATTATGTTTATATTTTATTTTTATAGCATTTTAACTAAAAGAATAAAAAATCAAGATTATTCATATCGTGTATGTATCAATTTGTATCTATGTAAGTTATGTGCGGTTTGTATGTCACCATGTCTCGCATGGTATTTAGATTTCTTTTACGTTTATGTTCGTATAACATATTCGAGTTTTTATAACTTTAGACTTGTCAACCAATAATCCGAAATGCGTAATAATCACATTCATGAGAGTATGTATCGCCGTCATCTCTTAATTAGATTTTGCATATAATATATTAAGAATACCATTAGTTAGGTACACATATACTTTTAAAAGCCACCATGAGATCGCCAACACAATCTTAAATTGAATAACTAACAAAAAATACATTGATTTATGCTATGGTGTGAGACGCATGTTAACTCTCATTTATTACGATAACCTTGTTAACTTATCAAGATCAATCAAAATTATTATTATTTTTTTGCTGTAATAACATCATTACACATATAAAATGTTATGTTCTTCTATGGTTATGTGTAAATTTACAAGTGTAAAACGTTATGCCAAGTGTAAGTTACCTACACATGGCAAATATTTACAATTGTAAGTGTAACTTACACCTATTATATAATTTTTACACTTGTGAATATACACTTATATATAAAAATATATAAGTTGCAAATGTGTCATGATGTTATTCCAACAAAAAAAATAATGATTTTACTTGATTTTAATAAAATTAATACGATTTTCATAATAAAATATGGTTAATATTCATTCCGTTTCCTATGGTATTTTGTGGTACCCTTTTATACATGAAGTGTTTAGGTTTTCTCAAATTGATTTGCTAGACACAATGTATACATTTAGCTCATATATATAGTTTCATATGGATGACATATAGATACATTTTCAATCAAATTAACACATATCTCACTTACCTACAAAACTATAATGTCAAACATAACAAGTCTAAGAGAATTTATATGTTAATTGAATTCAATTATACTTAACTGTAACTTGTATTTAAACCATTGAATTCAAACATAATGTCCTTTTAAGACAGTTTGGTCTATATCTATTTCATATTCTAAAGAGTTATGTTATATGAATGGGTTTAGGATATATGTTATGAGTCTTATATGAGAATATGAATGAGAAACAAATAATAATCTATGAAAAATTATCTATTACATGAAATAAATAAAAAACAAAATCGTAAGATTTTAAAATAGTAATAATATTTTTTAAATATAATACTATATAAGTTTTTAGAGATATATTAATATATCCCAGTAATTAAAATGCAAGATGTATATTAGACATTAGAAAAGTTGAAAGTGGACTAGAAAACTATAATTGACTTGTTGAGGAGTCGGCCATCGAGACCCCGATTGGGGATTTAATTTAATCATGAAAATATAATACGCCTAAAATCTAAATTAAAATTCACCACCCAAACTATTTTAAGTAATAAATCGATATGCTAGTACATTAGTATATGCCAATATTTTATGATATCATATGAGTTGATATTGTAATTGTAAGAGTCACCTTCTAAATATCAACTAGTTTCAAATCTATTTAAAAATATTTTAGAATAGTCTTGTTGTTTAAAAAATAAATATTTAGTTATCAGTTAAGATAGCATGCCTAAGAAACAAGATTCTTATTTTAAAGCTTTGTGTTCATTGGGTTAATATTTTAGGCAAAATTATATATATCTCATTATAAATTTATAAAGTTACATATTTTTTCAAAACAAATTTTCAATGCATTATGTACACGGGTTTTCAAGCATGATTTGGGAAATATGTAAATTTAAAATTTTAGAAAGAGTACAAGTCGATGGGCAATTGTTCGTCTAATTGTCCTTCATTAAACGGTAAACCTCACACAAAACCAACTTTCGTCTTGTTTGATTAATCATATTACAATAACAAAAGAAATGGTGTCAGTTTGAACATGCTACAAATTGCCGAGATGACACAACCTAACATAAAGTTCGTATTATTCCAAACTACTTCAATGTTCAAATCACTTTAAGTTTGAATATGGTTAAACTCACATGTATTAGTTTTACATCAGTAACATACATCTTTCTCTTAAAGAATTACATTATCACTTGATCATAGATTTTTCATCCGATAGTTATGAAACACATTTTTTAGTGTCACGAGTTTAAATAACGACATCAACGTTCTTGATCGGTTTTCATCATTCAAGCACTTAATGAGCGGAGCCACACTTGATTCTTCATTTCAAGTTGGAGGCGTAAACTACAAATACGAGTATTATCTTATTGATGGTATTTACCTTGAGTAGAATTTTTTCCTGTTAAATCATTTTTAACTCTAATCGGTGAAAAAAGTATAAAAATTTGTGAAAAATCAAGAGAGAACGAGGAAAGACATCGAATGGGCACTTGGTGTGCTCAAGAACCAGTGACGTGTAATGTTTAATCTGATGCAAGCTTTCTCACCAAACAAAGTAAGAAACGTAATGGACGCTTCAATCATATTACACAATATTATTATAGAAGACAAAGACAATATAATTTATACCTATGTTTAAACTGAGATTTAACAATAAAAGCTGACAATCCATAACAAATTTGTGATGTACAATGCATAAGTGCATCAAAATCTTAAGTATGAGTTAGCGGATCATTTTTCGAGTTATAAATGTAATTTTTAGTTATAAACGTAATAGTTTTTTTATTAATGAAAGTTTTTAATATCTTCTTGTATTTTTAATATATATTTAGAATTTAGAATAAAATGAAATGAGTAGCAAAATGAAAAAAAAGTGTATTTCTCTGGTAAGCATGATCATAATGGTCGTGTCATAAGTAAATAATAATTTATACATTCAATTCATAGAACAATCAATTTACAAGTGAAAGAAATTCTCCTAACTTTAAAAAGCTGCCGACTTATATTCGAAAAATAACAGTCAACCGATAGGGAAAAAAAAAATTCCATTCGCTGAAACGTACACGATTCAAACCTAACAACTCACATCTCAAATCTCACGAGAATATTAAAACAACAAATTATCATCGCCGATTTATTATAAAAACACAATTAAACACCACCAAAACACATGTTAACTAATGATTTTTTATCTCAAATAGTTGAGCTAAGTTAACTTATCATTTCATTAAACCATCAAACTAAAGCCAATCGACTGACAATAATCCATACTATCAGTTTAACCAATAATAATTCTATACTATCAGTTTAACCAATAATAATTCTATCTTTTATTTTTGTTATAAAAACAATCCTAGTAACATAACTTTCATTTATTCACACTTGATTTCCACTTGATTTTATTGTATGTTTTCCTATTTTATTTACAATTATTATCAAAAACAAAATCGTGTGAAAATCAAATGTAAATCAATAAATAATTATGTTAGTAAAGTTACACTCAACAACAAAAATTAAAATTAAAATTATTGTTGTCCAAATTGATGGCAAGAATTATTGTCGACCAATAAATTATAGTTTGAATTACTAAAATCTAATTTACTTTTATTAAAATAAAAGAGATCTTGACTTCAAATCTTACTTGTTATTAAAAAAAAGATGTTTTAAATTGAATCAGTCTGTTTTCTTTTACATATGATAAGTTTTCTCCAGAGGTGATCGCGTGTTATGTAGTCGAGTAACTAGATTAATCAAGTGAACCAATAACCCGGTCAGTTATTCAAAATTGAGTTAAAACAAATACCAAAATACGTGTCACCACCGGCTACTGCCGGTCACCGGTAACCCCTGCAACCCCTTAAAAACAGTCGAACACGAACACGACTCGACCAAAGTTACATTAACCAGCTGGTTGTGGGTCCTCCTTACGCCACCGCCGACCACCGTCAACCACCGTCAACCACCGTCAACCACCTTCTTCTTCCTTCTTACTTCTCTCTCTCTCGATACCCATGTGTATATATGTGTGTGTGTTATATGTATACATCTGTTGATACCAAAGATAATTTTCTATGAAAAAGTTTTCATTTTTATTAGAAATGAAGCAATAGAAACAGCGAAATCAAAACCCCTGATTTCTCTTACTCCAACATATAATAATTTTTAACCCTAAAAAAGCCTTTTGATTTGCTTATTTTTATAGAGAGAGAGAGAGAGAGAGAGAGAGAGGAGAGAGAGAGGAGAGAGAGAGGAGAGAGAGAAAGATATACACCCAAAAGCAAGTTTTTTTAATTTTCGGTTTTGTCAAACGTCGATAACTGAAGCTCACAGATACATATATGCAGAGATAGAGAAAGAAAGCATTGATGAACTAACAAATTCATGTAAAGAAAGAAGATATATACATATATATAAATATATATGATATATATATATGTGTGTGTATTTGTGATTTGGGGGCAGAATTCGATACAAAAGGAAGATTTCTGTGTGTTTCGTCTTATCCAATCGGTAAATTCAATACCCTTTTGTTTGATTGGTGTAATATCAAATCAATCAGATCTAATTCAAGTTTTTTCGATTTGAATCAATTGATTTAGGGTTTTGAAGTATTGTTTGATTGGATTGATGTGTTTGATTATATGATATTGAGATTAAGAGATCTGTGATATCTTTTATGGAATAGATTCTGTTTTTCTTTATATGTGTTGCATTACAAGTTATTGCTATATGTGGATTAACATCAATTTGATTGTTTCACTGTGTTTCTTGCTTTCCTTAGGTTGCTTAATTTGTATAGATCTTGATTTTATTATGTGTCTGACTCATTAATCTGTTAAATAAGAATGGTTATCTGATGTGGGACTTTTGGTTGATTTGATAATTATGTTCTTGTTTGGGATTTCAGTTGAAAAAGTTTCTTGCTTGGTGATCAAGAGGGAAGATTATAAGAAATCCTGATTAGGGTTCTACATAAATCCCCAAAAGTTTCAATCTACTGGGTTTGATTTGATAAGATTTCAAGAAATCTTGATTAGGATTCTTCAGAAATCCCCAAAAGATTCAATCTTTTGGGTCTGATTCAAGAAGGCATGTTGGAGGAAAGGTCTTTTTTGGTTTCAAGAAGCTTTAACAGCAACAGGGACAACACTTGGGGTTTTATGAGTAATTGCAGGATCGAGAAGATCGAATCTCAACAAGAGAAAAGACCGTTAGATATCGAAGATGACGAAATCATTCACCCTACAAAAAGCCGCAAGCAATCTCCCACCTACGATAATCTTGACCTTGGGTTAGGGTTTCTTGATCTTTCATCAGTCCCCATTGATCAATCTGACAATAATCAAAGCCATGCTGGTGACGACACAAATCTTGATCTTTCACTAGTCCCCATTGATCAACCTGGCAATAATCAACGCCATGCTGGCGATGACTCGAATCTTGATCTTCCATCAGTCTCCATTGATCAATTTGACGATAATCAATGCCATGTTGGTGATGACTCAGATCTTGATCTTTCATTAGTCCCCATTGATCAATCTGACAACAATCAACCTCATGCTGGTGACGACTCGGATCTTGATCTTTCATTAGTACCCATTGATCAATCTGACAATAATCAACCTCACGCTGGTGATGTCGCAGATCTTGCTCTTTCATTAGTCCCCATTGATCAATCTGATAATAATCAACGTCATGCCAGTGACGACTCGGATCTTGATCTTTCATTAGTCCCCATTGATCAATCTCACAATAATCAACACCACGCTGGTGATGACTATGATCCAAGTTCTCTAATTCATGCCATTGGTCGAGACAACTCGATTAGTTGTCTACTGAAATGCTCAAGATTCGATTATGGTTCATTAGCTTCAGTAAACCGAACATTTCGTGACCTAATCAGGAGTGGTGAACTCTATAGATTAAGAAGAAAAAACGGTATTATTGAGCATTGGGTTTATTTTTCTTGCCATTTGGTCCAGTGGGAAGCTTTTGATCCTATCAAACGGCGATGGATGAATCTTCCCACAATGTCATTTAATACATGTTTCCAGTTTTCTGATAAAGAATCTTTGGCAGTCGGGACCGAGTTACTTGTGTTAGGGAAAGAAGTTCTTGATCATGTGATATATAAGTACAGTTTATTAACCAACTCATGGTCCTCTGGGCTGGTAATGAACGAGCCCAGATGTTTATTCGGGTCTGCTAGTCTTGGTGAGATTGCGATTGTAGCAGGTGGGACCGACCCAAATGGAAAGATTGTGAACTCAGCTGAACTTTATAACAGTGAGTCGGGCGCTTGGGAAACACTTCCAAACATGCTTAAACCAAGGAAAATGTGTTCCGGGGTGTTTATGGATAAGAAGTTTTATGTTATTGGAGGAATTGGTGGGACCGATATGAAACCATTGACTTGTGGTGAAGAATATGATTTGGGCACTCGGGTATGGAAGGAAATCCCAAATATGTCACCAATAAGGGCTGGTGGCGCCGCCAATGCAACATCAGCAACCGAGGCGCCACCATTAGTTGCTGTTGTAGATAATGAATTATATGCTGCAGATTGTGCAGATATGGAAGTTAGAAAGTATGACAAAGAAAGGAAAGAATGGGAAACCGTTGGAAGATTGCCTGAACGTGCTGATTCAATGAATGGTTGGGGGATTGCGTTTAGGGGTTGTGGGGATCGGGTTATTGTAATCGGTGGGCCTAGAACTAGTGGAGCCGGGTTTATAGAAGTGAATTCATGGGTCCCAAGAGACGGGCCGCCTCGATGGACCTTGCTCGAGCGTAAACAGTCGAGTAATTTTGTGTACAACTGCGCTGTGATGGGCTGCTGAACTTGGTGTTCTTCATGGGCATATGATTCTTGATCATGGGTAACTCAACTATTTCACAAAAGTTTTTTATCTCTTTAGTTTTTTTCATTGTTCAGGAGAAAAAAAAAGATTTTTACTTCAGATTAAAGATTTCTTGAAAGATAATCTTGATTATGTTTCTTGAAGTTGTCATCTGTCTCAGGGTTAGAGGATCTAATAACTTGTCTTTTGTAGGTAGATTTCATTTACAAATGATCTAAACAGCTTGATCTATATGGTTTTTTATCATCTTTAATTTCTTGACATTGCTCGAAAGGAGAAATAAGCTTCTTCATGAAAACATATACATATATGACTTCCTGTCAAGTGCTCTTGTTCTTGTATTTATCATGTTTTTGTTGTTAATAACGCGTGTAAGCGTTTTGTGTTTATTTCTAGTTCTGTTTGGTTTAATTATACTGGTATTTGGTCTTGTGGATCATGTTTACTAATGCCTACCCTCTTCACCTTTTGTATTAATGTCTAGGGTCCTTGGGACTAGACCCACAACCTGAACTTGAACCTGAACCAGTTAAAATTATAATAGAAGTTTATAAAGCAACTTACAATTTCACAGTCAAAAGGTGTTAATCATATAAGAAATTGGTTGCAAAACAGGCGGATTGAGTTGTATAACGGGTCAAAATAGTTTTGACATGTTTCAAATCAAACTAGGTTTGGGATCAAACTGGCTGATTCTTTAACAGGCCAATTGTATCCGTTTCACTGTGAATTCACCAACTACATTTGTTCTTAGGTCGGGTTTCACTCAAACAGGCATAGTGAAAGCCGCACTGTCTGCTGCCCGTATGAACCCATGGAAAAACAAAAACTAACCATATCAACATATTTCTCAAAAAGTAGTCATAATTGCCACATATAACATCATATACATCATATTATGTTACACATGAGGCTATAACATTAGTCCACAAAAACTTGCACCCTGCAACTCCAAGAAATGGGCCTAAAACAAACTTTACTTATCTCACCATCATAACAATGCAACTTTACATTGAACTAATCATGCACAAATCGGGTTTAAGCCGGACCCTGAACCGGGTTCTAGTCGGGTTTTTTTGTACCCGGGTATTGGTGAAACCGGGTACGAACCCGGGTCGGGTTCATAATAGTTAATATGGTTATATTATATATACAGAAAATATGTACGGTTGTTTTAGATAAAACATATATACGGTTATAGGGTTAGGAGATATATTAGGAGATATATTCTCATTGTATTACCTATATATATTAACATATGAATGAATGAAGATCTCAGGGAAAAATATATTCCTTTATGGTATCAGAGCCAAAAACCCTAACCCCTTAATTTTTTACCGATCTCCTCTCTCCTACGCTTCTTCTTCTTCCTCACCATGGATACAAAAATCCATCCTGCCCTAACCGTAACAAACATCAAAACTGCCATCTCGGTTGTTTTAGATACCGAAACCAGCCAATATGGCTCCTGGTCCGAGCTCTTTCGCATTCATTGCCGGGTTTACCAAGTTTATGATCATCTTCAGCCTAAGGCGCCCACTCCTGCTCCAGCAGCCGATGCTGATAAGAAAA
>BJCM01000462.1:0-21278 GCA_018326385.1 Flaveria bidentis | reverse complement strand
ATTAATATAGAATTTTATTTATTATCTTGATTAGAAAGTTTTTGCGTATTTACAATCACTTTATTATACATATTTAAATATTAAATGACATTATTATTAATTATCCTTAGAGTTTATATAATAAATTGAAACCACAATAATATTATATAAAGTTTAGAAAATTATGTTTTCAAATCTTGTAAATGATAGCATAATACACACATATAAATGAATCGTGGAATTTAATAAAAACGAATATTCTGGTTAATCAGGTTGACCCGAATTTTACAAACTCAACCCAAAAACCAAACCATTTATAAAAATGGGGTTTGGGTTAGTGTAATAATCGGGTTGAGTTCCTCGGGTTAGTCCTTAATTGGGTTTAGGTTGATTTTGTTCGGGTTTGATATTCGGGTTCGGGTAAAAAAAACATCCTAATGTAATAAGTTGAAATGAGTTGTACTACACGCATCATCAGTTGTACACATCCCAACTCCAAATAAACTCGAACTTGAATCTCCCCTGTGGAATGCACCGTCCATATCTCCCGTCCGACACCATTTTCCGGCAATTACCCTACTCTCCGGCGACTAACACCACCGGAAAACTCCACGTTTTTCAAACAACAACCCACAAACGCAACTGTAGCGACTAATAGAACTCGCATTAGGCCACCTTTAGTACAACAATTCTTGCAACATTAAACGGTTGGTTAATGTTTTGTACAATTTCCACCTACATCTGTTCAAAAATCAAGAAATCAATCGGATTAAGAACAAACCCAGTTCAAGTTTTGGTATCCAATCACAAAGCACGACACTTTAATCGGATATTAGTTCATGTGTAGAATATGCCCACCAACTGTTCGATGAAATGCTCCAATTAGAGCGGTCTATTTGTTTCATTAACATGAAGGCATTTAGACATATACTGAATTGTTCTCAGGTCCCAAATCGTATGAGGGTCAAGAATTTTACTAGAGCTGTGTATATAGATGCAATATCTAATCATTCTTTAGCTGAACCACAGCTAAATCCCCAATGTGTTGAGTGGTGTGTAAAAGCCTTCCCGAAACTAATCAAGTTGAGCCATTTGTTAAAGGGTTTAGATTTGATCAATGGGAGTTTAGTTGATGTTCAGAAGAAACGTGTTGTTGACGATGAGTTTCTTATGCTGAGTATGCGCGCTTTCAAGTCTACAGGTGCAGCCTTTGTTATGCAAAACGTGTGTGTGTGTGCCAACAAGCCAGTTTACAAGGAACCTTTTGATGTTAATTCTCTCAAAAAAGTATGTGACATTGTATTGGTATCTGCTCAACACAGGAAGTTAGTCCGTCTAGCGATATGCCTGCAGGTCACGCAGCACCAAATATGGACCGGTGCCCTGATGGAGATACTGAATCAGTTAGAAATTGAAATGAGTGTTAAGGATTATGGGCGTATGATCAAAGGGTCTAACATGGCTCAACAGATAGTGGTTAACTGTCTTAAGTTCTTGGATGATGTTGTGTCATATGATCCTTACTCGACGTCATGGATGCGGATTGCACCCAAGAAAGATTCTGACTCACCGCCTTCTGCCAAATGGGCAGATCTGCTTGAGATGTTTAATGATTTAATCATGTGTTTGAAGAATGAACATGAGTTTCTCTTTTATGTCGTAAAGCTTGAGATCATGAAAGAAGGGTTGTTGCAGATCAAAGATGTTTTGGTAGATAAGAATATTGGGTACAAAGAGGCTCTACACCAACAAAGTTTAGTTCAGAAGAAATTGACTAAATCATTGGGTCATTCGTCACGGTGTCTGTTTACACTTCTGTTGTATTATCTATATGGAAGTATTCAAGATATTGATCTCGATGTTTGTTGGTTTTCCGAGGATGCTGCTGCGAATAATATTATTTTGTGTGTTGGGAAGATTATCACATCAGATGAAGATAAAATGTTAAAGCATGTATTTAAGCAGCTAGATAGGGCCCTTGGAGTTATTAAATTTGTACACGAAATGGCGGAAATGAAAGAGACTTTGGAGCTTCAGGGCCATCTATGGTGCATAGGATCAAAGAGCAGGTCTCTTTCTTACAGGGGACACAACTTCTTCATTCATGAAATTAGTCTCCAATGAAGGATATAATCAAAGACATTATTGCATGGTAATGTATTCTCCTATAATGTAATTGCTTATTCAATAGATATATTTTACTTTGAAGACATATATATTTATCATATATGATAAGAAAGGGGTATACACTTTATCTTATCATATATTAGTTGTCCTCCCACACAAAACCATGAACTATTTGGTCAATTTTATAATCAAGATTATCAGAAGTTGACTGCTAATGACCGTTACTCAGATACCAAATGTGATATGAGATGACAATCGTTGTTTCTTTATAACTTGAGGACAGTTAAAAAGCTGTAGAAATTAGTATACTTAACGATGAGGATGCCATTGCTAGAAACTTTAAATACCAACTAGTAGTTATATTTGATCAGCGTAGGCCGGGTCTTCAATGAACATTACTTGCTCAGCTTATATGATATGAAATATTCCAAACAAACTGGCACGCAGTAAAATATTTACATTGACAGCCTTTGAGCAAACTCAACTAATTTAAAGGCTTTTTTCATTCACTTTCTTCCTGTAGGAGCTTGGGAAGTGAACTTTGAAAACTATCAATGCTTAGCTTTTCTTTAACTTTCATGCAATGTTAGATTCCACATGATTATTGCTTTACCTTTGTTATGCTTCAGTACTTCCTTTAATAATTTCACCACAAAAGCAGCTAATGGCAATGAATGGACCATCAGTTCTTGAAATATCACCATTTCAAATCATGATTAAAGTTGCACTGGTTTTTCTTTTAGAGCAAAAGCTTGTGTTGTATTCCTTCTATGATCTTATATGATTATAACCATGAACTGAATGTTTATTAAAGCTTACACTGCCAAAAATTAAGGACATTTTCTAATCATGAAAGCCACCTCATCTACCCTTAAGAACCTAAGCTTACAGTTTGCTAGCTACTTGGGTGTATACAAAGATCAATGTAATAGTAACCTTAGATACTTAAAAACATTATACAGGTAACATTTTTACAAGTTTCTACTGACTAACTAATTGATCGTGACTGATGAAATCAAGAATCCCTTCAATGCTTAACCAGTAGACACGTAGCGCTTACTACAGATCAAGATATATGTTAGGGAAGAAAAAGAATCTAGCTTATTGTGGAGATTAAGATGATAATGACATACAAGTAGTGCTTGACCAAGTAGCATTTTAAGGTAAAATATAAAGCTTCTTTTTATAAAATGTGTTGATAAGAATCTTGGCAAAAGCTAAATAATAATGTCTAGCAGGAGATCACTAATTAATAAAAATATGCCTCTTAGCTTTTTGACCACTATTGCAGATTTCTAGGTGAAAAAAGATGTTAACTTAAAAGCTTTGGAATCCTATGCTGTCATGTTGGTTCTTTCTTGCTAATTAACCACATATTTTTTTCATCATGTTTTATTAGATTTTAAGTAGTTAATTAGTGTACTTACAGTTACTAATTAGTTAACTTGTTAGCTTGTAATTAATTTATTAGGATTTACAAAATTCTAATGATAGAATCAAAAAGGGTATTAATTACTTTCTTTATAAGGAACACTAATAAAGAACAAAAGGAACACATAATATTAGACTGCATCTTCATCCCCAAACAACATGATCTCAAAAGAACTAACAAAATCAGCCATAAAATTAAACATGAGTTGTACTAATTAAATAACCATAATTCACCTACGACTTCCTACCAGATCGAAAGACCGTTACTATTGAAATAAAATTAAATAAAACAAAAACAAAAAGAGAAACTAAATCAAAGATAGGATTGCATATGCTATGGGCAAAAAGGGGACGCTTTAGAATATCCGATGCTCTTTCTTCTTGATTCGGTCTGATCAATAACATTATCTCTCTCTCACTCTTCCTTATGTAGATAGAAAATCATAATACCTGAAAGTATATCATATGAACATTTTATTTGCTGTACGTGTTATATGTAAAATCGCTCGATTGATTAATTGATATCAACGCGAATATAAATACAGGGTCTTACCTGGACCTTGAAACGCGACAACCTGATTTAAAAGGCAGAATGGCTTCCTGAATCCCTAGGCGCGTTGCATCTAAAGCATTCCATCCTGCTAGCAAAGTTATGCTCGTTGCAGCCAGGCCTACAAAAATCAGGTTATTTATACATTTATACACTGTACACATAATATACAAATCTACAAATGAATTTATACGTATATTCATTGATTTTGTTACAATATTATAGCGCGTTCAAGCTCTCGAATGAAACCCGGCCCTAAATCTGCTACTAAACTTATTAATTCTCATATGCATGAGGTAGTAGTCTTTTCATGCATGAAGTACAGTGAGGAACAAGTAGGGTTTCTTGTGAACCAAGAAAACACAAATAGTCGAATACAGGTTAAAGTTACCTAGTGCATATCCAGTCACCGGACTTCCACCCTGAACGGCTGCTGCCGCCACCACTGCCGCCGCCGCCACCAAACCCATACCCCCTTCCACGGGACATGTCACCATCAAAACCTCCACCATTGGACCCCAACTCGTCCTTGAACGCGCCACACTTGAAGCAGCTGGAGCGGCTCGCAAAGTTGTGAGCTCCACAGTTGCCAACATTGCAGTACCAGTCACCAGGCCTGACATCAGGCCCGGTGAAACTGAATGCAGAAGGGTTCATCATACCTCCTCTACCACCAAAACTGCCGCCAGCGCCGCCGCCATACTTCATCTCCCCACACCTTTGACAAGACTCCCTCCTCTGAAAATTCAAATGCTGGCATGACCTGCAGTTCCAATCTCCTGGTCTACTCATCTTTCTACACAAATTAAACAAATGTTAGAGATAAATTAATATGATCATACAAGTCTAAGAGCACACACACATATATATACACACACACAAACACACAGTAGAATGTGTGTGTGAGTGATGTATTAGGGTTTTTGGTGTTACCTTAAGTGGTGAATGTGGAGGATAGTGTGTGTGTGTTTTAGTGTTTCTTTTGAGGGATTCCTGAATATGATGGTGGAGGTGGTGAGTGAGTGAGGGTTTATATACATGCAAAAAGACCTCGTAATTCGAGGAGATTCGGGCAGCTGTAGTTCAAGCTCAAGCTAAATCACCTTTTTCTTTTTTATTTTTCTTTTAATTCCTTGAACAATGGGAAAATCTTACTTGGTTCTTTGATTATTTCTTTAATTATTATGTCATATATGTAAGACATGAATTGATGCATTTATGTTATTAGATATGCTTAAGTTATTAGTTGCAAATGAGTTTTTTTTTTTTAATTTCTAGAAAAGCATAATAGTTAGAAAGTGTTTTGTATTCTAGGGAATTAGCAATGATCTGGTGTAGTAAACTTTTAGTAATCTAATAAATAATGCTTGAAATTGCTGATGTGAAATCGCTTGCAACGCTTTAAAAACAAAAAAAACTTCCAAAAGTTTCTAAGAAACTATGCTTTTTTTAGTTCTTCGGTGTATATTCTCTAGAAATTAAAAAAATAATAAGGTACAGTTACAAACTGAGCAAAGAAGCTTTAAAAAATTAAGTTTTCTTTTAATTTTAGGTTTTTGTTATTTCTGTTGGTGATTAGTAGATGATTGTTGACATATTACATACCATTTGGTTTTCTTAACTGCCTTAGTTCGTAGGTGCTTTTTATTCGTTTTCGAAGGTCTTACATAATCCTAAATTCACCTAATCAATTGTGTATGATAGGATTTGAATTATTGATCTTTAAAACATTTGTTACACACCTCGAACTTTGGTCCTTTTGTTTTTAAAATGTTTTGCCAGAGAAATTAATAGATTCGTATTTAATTGTGTGATTAGAAGCATGTAAATGGGTGGTTTAATTTGAAAACTTTAAGGAAATTTAAACGTTGGGTGGGATTCTAAAGATAGAAATGTTGTGGAGTTTGATAAAGCATATTAAGGTGTAGCTTCTTTTAAGGCTTCTAGAGTGCATGAACACCATGTTACATAAACCCAAAAATTCTGCTTTCATCTTACAATATTGCCCCTCCCTTCATCCTTAAAATACCATATTTACCATGTATAAATTATAATTCAAGTACTTTACCAATTACCACCACTTGAAATTTATAACAGATTGTATAAATGTTATAATTAATTACGTAAATTAGGTTTATCTCGCTTCACCGGACGCATATATTAATTAATAAGATAAGATACACTAAATGAGCATGTTATTAATTTATGAATGTTAATTGATATTATAAACGGCTTCTTAGTTTTCTTTTAGCTAGCGACCTTGTCTTAGTTGAAAATTAATCCATTTTAAGAATAATTTAATTTATGTTATACAAATCAGACAAACTCAACAAATTAATTAACAAAATAGTGTTTGGTTCCTATTGAAGGTTAATAAATGCACTATAAATATTTAGTATTTTAGAAAATTAAATTATTTATATTTAATTAATTCATGTCTTGATTGATAAAGGAGTGTGTCAACTAATATATGGAAAAATGTATTTACATTCATAATTATGAAATTTAAAACCGGCCATATAAAATTAGAAAAAATGGGTATCTTTTTTACAAGCTTAAGTAAACGAGACCAAGATGGCCTACACTAAAGCAAAAGATCACATAATGTCACCTCTAAGTAAGGCAATGCATGTTTATTCAAAGATGTAATTGCTTATAAGAAAACTCTTTGACCACACCATTATGCCCTTAAATTGACCCCTTTCACGTCCAAATAAAGGAAGATCTTTCATTAGGATATCTATCCATCAATACATATAGAGGAGGCGGCAGATTATTATATATCATCAATATTTATATATATTTTTCATAAATAGAGGTGAGTTATTACAAACAAGAGTTCTTAGAGAGGTAAGTATAGGAAACATTGAGAGTCAGGCTATTATTATAATTTATATATCAAATATGTTTCGGACAAGTTATACGTGTCAATACAAATTGTGGTCAGCATATCATGCCAACGCATTATATTAATACTAGGTTAATCCTCGTGCATTACACGAAATAAATAAATAAAATATTAAGCAATTAGTAATTAAAATGTATGCATTATAAAATCATGTTTGAAGATAAAATATGATTATAATTACATATAAATAGCTACTTTAAGTAAATAAACAATAATGTATTTTTTGTAAACTTTGTTTTATAAAAAATGTGATTTTTAAATATTTTATTTTATGAAAAATGGTTTTTTAAAGAAAAAATTCGCTGTATTATGTATTTTATAAAAAAATTATTTTTAAAAAGTGTGTTTTAATAAAAAATAGGTTTTATATTTATTAAATTATATATATTTTTTAATTTAAAAACGGTAAGAGTGAAATTAGAGTAAATTACAATTTTAATACCTGTGTTTTGGGGATGTTAACAAGATCAGCCCCAGTTTAACAGTTTGCATACCTGAGTTTACGAATGCTAACACTTTACGTACCTCCGTCCAAATTCTGTTAAACAACTGTTAAATCTCCCCCACGTGCTCCTCACGTGAGGAGAAAAACTATCAATTCACCCAATTTATTAATTATTTTAAAGGTAAATTACAATTTTCATACATGTGTTTTAGAGGTGTTAACAAGATTAGCACCAGCTTAACAGTTTGCATACCTAAGTTTACAAATGCTAACATTTTACATACCTTTGTCCAATTTTTGTTAAACAACCATTAAATCTTCCCCATGTGCTCCTCATGTGAGGAGCAAAACTGTCAATTCACCGTGAGCAGCCTCTATAGCAACCTCTCTCTCCAAACCCTACCTTCCATCCCATCCCTCCAAAACCTCTCGCTGAAGACTCTCAAACTCACCGTCTCCCACCGCTTCCTCACCACCCTCAAACTCTAACCCGCCGCCCACATCAGCCACTTCACCGTCAACAACCACCGCCTCTACGCCACCTCGAGTGACCGCATCCACATATTCGACATGACATCGTTCTCCATCATCGACACTTTCACTGTCTACGATTTCTCATCAGGTTCAGTCAAATCCCTCACGTTTTATAACGGAAAAGTGTTCACATCTCATTTGGACTGTAAACTAACGAAACACAAATGGCATAAACACGTCGGAACCCTACCGACGGTGGAAGATTAATAAACTGGGTGAATTGATAGTTTTGCCCCTCACGTGAGGAGCACGTGGGGAAGATTTAACGGTTTTAACGAAAATTGGATGGAGGTACGTAAAGTGTTAGCATTCGTAAACTCATGTATGCAAACTATTAAGTTGGGATTGATACTGTTAACACCTTTAAAACAGAGGTATGAAAATTGCAATTTACTTTTAAAATATTAATTAATTAGGTGAATTGATAGTTTTGCCCCTCACGTGGGGAGCACGTGGGGGTGATTTAACGGTTGTTTAATGGAAATTGGTCAGAGCTATGTAAAGTGTTAGTATTCGTAAACTCATGTATGCAAACTGTTAAGCTGGGGCTGATTCTGTTAACACCCCCGAAACACATGTATGAAAATTGCAATTTACTCGTAAAACTATTAGTATTCACTATTGTTATTATTAATATAGAGAAATGAGAATGTTAGTATGATAAGACTTACAACTGTTTCATGTTTATTTTAGTTTTTTAATAGATAGATATATAGGCTAAAAACTCATTAATTAAAAGGATTATAGTTAGTAAAAACACGAAGAGTTAAATTATAAATTTTTAATATTAAATATAATTAAAAATTAAATCTACGTAATAGTTAAGAAATAAAACAACTATACTATTTATAACTATTTTATCTAAATAGTTTTATTTTTAGACATTTGTTTTAATATTTTTTTATTAAATAGTTATTTTTTTTATCAAAATCTTGTTTTTTTAAACTATATAATTTTGGTTGTTTTAATAAGACTGTTTTTAAAATTTTTACCTTTATAATTTTTTAGAAACAAAACAATTTAAAATATTTGCTTAGAAAAGGTTTAGGGTTTTAGAAAATTTTATATTATATAAAATTTTTGTTTTTTATTATTTAGATTTTAATTGAAAGATGTAAATTTTAACTTCCTTAATAAAAAATATATGTTTTAAAAATATTGTTTGATTTCAAAAAATCTAGATAAGAAAGAGAATTATAGAAATTAATAAAATTATTTTTTTATAAAAGAAAGAAACTTGTATTAGTATTATTACTATAATACCCTTTGGAGGGAAAATCAATGTTGAATATATAGAAATTTGACAAGTGACAAAAAAATGGGTTAAAAAATGACAAATTATAAAAAAAACTTCTTTTATTAGTATTGATAGAGTACACAAAAAACTACTCTACGTATACACACAACTACTCTACGTATATTCAAAATTACATAAGTATATGAATAACAACACATAACACATCAACCTGAAAAAAATGTTTTGTAATATTTAACAATATTATACTTAAAATCAAAATAATTAATTCTCCATTGAATGTTATATATATTTATAAAAAATCATAAAGTAGTATATAAAAATTATTTTAGTTAAAAAAATGAAAAAACTATATAATTAAATTCAACAACTATATATAGAAAAAAAATGAGTATCACTGAATTCATTAACCTGTTTATGACACACCCGCTCTAGAAATTCATCGGAGGCAATGTAGCTCACAGGTTTATCCAGAGTCAAGCAAGGAGTTTGAATTACTATCTTTGTTTCAATTTCGCTTTACGCTCAAGACTTGGTTTGGGTTCCTGATCCTTGTCGTGAGCTGACAAACCCAAAATGTTACCCAAGTGGAGTTCGAGATGAGGTAGCTTTGAACTTTTTTCAAGAATCCAAGTCACCAATCACGAGACCACTTGAGGTGGTTGCAACAACTATAGATGTATTCAGTTTTGTCCATCCAAAACAATGTAATTTGTTCCATTGACACTATTTAATTTGTTCCATTCTGTACTTGCGTCATTTCTCATCATCTTGCTCTAGTGTTTGATTTATCTTGATCTTGATCACTTTCAAAACTTATCTTGTTAATTTCATTTTGTATTTGATGTTTATTATATATGTGTGTAAGAGAAACAATCATATAATAATTTTAATCTTCCTCTCGAAATAATCTAATGTTCACTCAAGTTTTTTTTTCCTCAATAGCAAAATAAAAATGAATAATTTAACAAAACAAAATAGTCATCATAACCGGGCAAAAATAAACTGGGCTATCTTAAATCAATTTTATCTGTTTACATATTAATAAAGTGTTCAATAAAAAGCAAGAATATTATGTTAAGCATGGTTATGAAATAATTATAATGCTTTTATATGTTATGTATAAGTGCATTAAAAGAATACGTATCAAAATCAAAATAAAGATAAAGATAAGTTTATTAGGAAGACAAAATGAATATTCTAGGTAATTTGATATCTCGTTTAAATCCCAAAATACTATGGAGGGGTCACTTTGTCGCTTTTATAAATAAGCTGTCTAAATCCAAATCAATAAATTGATGCTTCTTTTTGCAATTTTTTGAATATTCGTGTTTTGTACTTGTGCCATTTTCTTTATATGTTTTGAGTCAAAAAAGAAAAAAAGAGTGTATGAGATGACACCACACGTTAAAATTTTAAAAAATAAAATATCTTATTTAAGTAGAAAAGAAGCTGATTACCTTAGAGCATAAAGGAGTCTAATTACACGTAAAGTGATTAAATTTACTACATGTTTGATATATTCATATAATTAAGCCTTCAATGTTTTACATCGTTGAAATGTCATTCATGTTACTATTTCATGAAAAAGTTTTTATTTGTTTTGTTTGGTATGCATGCTGAAAACATACATAATGATATAATAAGTGGCATACAACGTGTGTGTGTGTATATATATATATATATCCACATCATCCTGCTGGTAAAAATGTTTAATAAACTAGATATATATATGTTCATAAAAGCGTGTTGTAGGTATGTTTTTCTTAAGTATAGACCACACATTTGAGGTATTAATATAAGAAAAGATGGACAAACTCTTTTATTTTTATTTATTTTATTTTTTATTTGTAAAGAAGGAATGAAACCATATAGAAGAATTTACCCGTCTACGGAAAAAGAAGAGTATAAGAAAAATAAAAAAAGGAGAAACATGAATACACCATCTATTCATAATTGTTGTGAGGAATTGTTAAGGTTATCTTTCTATAAAATAATTCATACAAGATTTACAAATTTTTTGAAGAGCATAATCATAATCTTGCTTTAAATGTTGATATTCATTTATTTTGTGCATCAATAAAGTTAACATGTTACCTGCACGAAATGATTTGTAGCATTGTGACATTAAATTTAGGTCATGTTAGCGGTATATATGTTTATACATGTGAATTTCATGATGAAGATGGATAATGCTCGAAAGATGAAGTTGTATGGGTGAAGAATTTTAATTAAAATTTTGTTTTGAGTTGTTTTATTTCATATTCAAAGCATTATTCCGTGAAATAACTCGAATTTTATATCATGTTATGGATGTGGAAGCATTAACTACGTTCATGTGGGATTTTGAGGAGCAGAAAATAGTTGGAATTATATGAAAATGTCTCGAGCGCCCTAATGGATGCCACTTCCATATTATTATTTTTATTTTTTAGATGTGATTTGGCTTTCTTTCTGTAACTTTTTTATAAAAATTTTATGATAATATAATACTGCAACATGCTTATTTTTATTGATGTTTTGAACTTGCTTCTTTTTCATACTTTAACATCACTGTCACCACAAAATTTCGAGGTCTTGTAAACTAGATGAAATAAAGTTTAATGTATTTTTCGCATTATATGCATGTCGATTCTGTTCATGCTTCAGACGATTTGGCTAATTATATAGACTTCTATACTAATTCTATTAGACTTGTGATCAAAGATTAATATGATTGTTATGGATCTAAAGTATATTAAGATAAAATATACCGTGGATCGATCATCTAGTTTTCAATTTGTATTCTTATTAAACTATCGTTGTTGTTTTCTAAATCCACCATAATGAACCATGATAACTATTTGTTTATATTCGAACTAAAGAACTATGATGCATGATGATGTACTACTTCGATGTACTATTTATTTAAATTTAATCTACAAAATAACTTTGATGCACTATGGGGTACAATAATAATCATTACTCCAACCCCCTTTTGTTTAAAATGAACGTTTAAACACAAAATGATGATTGTTGTTAACTACATATTCAAACAAACATTAAAAAATAGTTATAGTATAGTTGACTATAATATATGGTGTTTCATGCTCCAATATCACACGATAAGGGAACATCATCCCACCATTGATACAACATCATGAGGCATAGGCTCTCCAATCCAATCAGATTTAGAGCAACTAAATATTTCTCCTTTAATTTATTTTATTCAAACCTCACAATGAGTGATTTTTATATGATCGAAAGCCATATATATATAAAGGTTGATAGCTACATTGCTACCGTACCAATGATATTACGTATTGTTGTACTACATATGCATTAATTTTTAATTTTTTTAATGTTTTCAATATATCCTTTTGTATATGTATAAATATCAGTGTTTCTGAGACCGGATCGGACCGGCCGGTCCGACCGGGAATCGGTCTAGTGTCTGGTCCGGTCTGGTATGGATTCGTTTTTTAGTGGTCGAAACGGCCGGTTCGTCCCGAACCGCTGGTCAAACCGGTTTTGTTTTGTTTTTTTTTTATTTTAATTGATAAAAACGGGGTGTTAAACCATAAATTAGTACGTCGGATATACAAATACAGTTAAGTTTTATATATAATTATAAAATATATATATAAAACATATATAAATAACTTAGATTTAATTACATATATAAATTTAATTAAAATATAATTAAATCCGGTCCGACCACCAAACCAGTAAAACATCCTGTTTGATGTCCGATCCGATTCTAAAAACATTTAATAAAAAGTCATATACCGGTAAACAAGAGGAAAGCTACTCTGGTGATAGCACACAACCCGCTCGGTTATTAATTAAGCTGTCCATGTGTAAGAAAATTATATACACGTGGTTTAGTACCATTCATTAAACTAGCAATAGAGGCCCCTCCAATCTCTATTGTTAAATTTTATTTTAGGATAAGTAAAAATTGTTAAATTTTATTTTAGAATTAAGTAAAAAATTTAAAATAATCGTTAATTGTAAAAGTTTCATCTTTCTTTATATTACCGTATTAATAAGTTGAAAAGTTTGTTTAAAGATTATTTTTTATAAATGGTGTTTCTAATATTAAATAATTATTTAATTCCCTTAAACTACTAACTAATTTTACTATTTTTTGTATCCTTTATTACATATTTTTTAATATTTTTATTCTAATAAAATGGCAAATGTCCCACATTTATATCATTTTATAGTACTTAGTAATATGTAATATCAATCTATATTATCTTACAATATCGTTTAAAGAATAAGTATCAATTACAAAAGTGTGTCAATTTTTATTACGATGGTGTCTCTAACCCGTATTGCGACGTGCCTAGCATATTAATAGAGTGTGCCTAACCCATGACACATCGTGACTACAACATGGGGTTTTAACCTGTTAATGGGTGCGTTCTATTATGCTAGTGTAAGAAAAAATTGTGAAAAATTTAGTTTTTTTTGTCTTTGAACACAAATAATTATATAAATAGATAAGTTATGTGATTGTGTAGCTATATGAAAAAATCATAACAAACCAAATTGTGTTTAAAAAGATTTAATTAAGATAAAATGAGATATCAATACAAAAATTTAATAAGGTAAAATAAATAAAGCAATAAAAAATTAATAAAACTAAACTGAATAAGTAAAAACTTATCTCATATAGAAGGTTAGAATAAAAATTGAAATGTGCAAGGAAGATCACTCCTTTTACAATATTTCCTTTAACAAAGACACACAAGTGGGGACCTTGAGGGTACGACACACTCAACCACGAATGTAACACACTCAACCACGAATGTGGTGTGGGTAATGATTGCAATGTAACATTTTAATGATGCAATTTGCACTTCGATATTTGCATCGTCGCAAACCACTAAAGAGCACGTTTAGATGGGCAAAAGATCTTTCTTCTGATCAGTAGGTGAATCAAAGTATGTTCAGTTCCTCTTGTGTCGTTGTGATGATCAAAGGATTTTTCCTCGAATTAGAGGATGATGAGTTCCTATCCTGCTAATCAGTGATAGTTTTTTGTTTCTCTGGACTGTTACAACTGTTCATACTTGTAATATGTTAATTTTAGTTAATCACTTAAATTTATTTAAAGGAAAGTAAAATCTAGTCATTATTAGACTATCTGGTTGATGATAATAAAAAATAGGCTAAATGGTTTCTCTTATGTGTATAGATTGAACAATATGGTTTATTTGTAAAGAAGGTAGAAAAGATAAGCGCATCAAATTAGACATGAACACTCTATACTTTTCACGATCTTTTTGTAAATTTTAATATACATAAGAACATCATTTTACTTGGTGCAACCTCAGGCTCAAGGACATCTCCGACACCACATACTACTTTGATTGTTGTACCAATAGAGATGGACAGGTACTCTCAAGAGAGAGTTGGAATTCGTTTTAAGGGATCCGCTTTGAACGCGAACCTCAACCACAACTATCATTGAGTTTGTTCTTAATTATTTGGAGTTAAGACGTTGATGTGAAGGACGCAAATGAAGATATTCAACATGCTGGAGACAACGTTCTCACTGAAGACATCGGTTCTAACCAATTTTGATGTAAAATCGTATTTAATATTTATTTATTTTTCATTCGTTTTTGTAATTTGTATTGTAATAGCAATTTTCCTCGAATGACAAGATAAAAAAGATTTGATTTCCTATAGCTAGTATGTCAAACTTTTCAGGTGTGATTCAATGTTGTAATGAGTTTTAAACACGCAACTACATTTCCTTTATTAAACAATACGTTGATTGTGTATAATTAACTTTACATGTATCGTTTCAAAAACCGCATGTAGTAGTTAAACGGAAACAAATAATATTCCCCTTAAAGTTTACCCATGTATATATTCCATATCCTAGGTGTTTTTAGTACATTAAATAAGTCATCACAGTATTACACAATTAGACAATTACATATTCACACACTTCTTACTTGTTTCAACATCTATTTTTTTAATGGCTTCACCATTCAAGTAGCTTATACTATATACAAAAAGAACATGCCTAATACATAAACAAATTTAAATAGAAAAATCAAACACCGTTACACCGTATAATATATTGTACGTAGTGATGTGATGTAAACAGTTTATACACAGTAGTAAAATACAATGTGTATAAAATACAGTATGTATAAATGCATATCTTCATAACTTTTATTTAAAATTGCTCCAGTAAAGAGTAAAATTATTAAAGGTAGTGGGAATATATTGATCTTACCTCACAAGCAATAAAAAAAGGGTAAGCTACGGAGGGCACTCGTGTGTGTCAGTTGCATGGCAACAATTTCTAGGAACGTAACTTGTGAATTTCTGAAAAATATACATATTAAAGAAAAAGTCGAAACTTTAATACTTTTGTAGTAATAATATCATATACACATTCTTTCATTAATTTAAATCTACTTACTTTATGTAATATCGTGATTAAGATGTTAATATTTCTTTACCCATTGTTTGTATTTTTGTTCTCATGTGCTGTTTTGACCGCTCGGATAGATTAGTGGGTTAAAATGTTACAATTGTTTTAATAAATAACCTAATTGGTATTGCTAGCTAGATTGCTTTTCTAAATAAGAATGATATTTCTAGACAGAATTACTGGTTATAACAACGAATGTATGCTAGTTATCGAGTGAAAACATGTATATTATATTTTGTATATAAGCTAGAAATGAACAAGAACCATAGTATAAATGTTTTAAACATAAGGTACAACTTCACAACGTACTATTATTTTAATATTATAATATATATATTTTTAATATTTTTGTGTTATTTTTATAACTATTAAAATATGATGTTTTAGAAAAATTCTAAATACATTTTTGTGATTTATATTTATTTATGTTTTAATATAAATTTATTCGAACCCGACCAATCTCTAATATAATACATTTATATGTTTTTTTGAAATAATGTAAGATATCTTTTGTTTTTTTACTGCATATATTATTACAATTTGCTTATTTCTACATACGTTTCAATATAAGTATTATATTCCAACCGAGTTGCCGTAGTGCTTAACTAAAACCTACATGTGAAATATAATATATTTTAATTTTTCTCATAACATAATGTTTTTAAAATTCTGAATACCTTACAAGGTTTTTATTTCTACCTACTGAATATAGAAGTCTTGAGATTAGTTTGAATCTTATATTATGAAATATAATATACGGTTATCATCTTAAATGCGTAATAAGGTAAACATATATCATTTATGATAAATTTAGCTATAAGTTTGTGGGAAAGTCATATTAGCATTTGCTTAGGTTTATTAATTAATCAGTGGATGGATAATAATAAAATTGATGGGAAATTTTTGAAACCAAATCAAAGTGAAAGAAGAGAAATTGGTAAGAATATCGATAAAGAAAGTTGAGGTTGATGATGAGGAAGAGAAGTTTTCGAGGTGTAATTTGACCGAACTTTTCCTCTCCTTTACTCATATCACTTACCATTTCGTTCTTATTTATCTTTATTATTTCTTTTACACAAACATATATATATATATCAATAAAAACTTTTATTATATGTAACTAACTTATTTCGTTATCTAAATATTATAAATTATTTTTTCTCAAATTAGCTGTTTAATTTATGTGTAATTTCTGCACATTTTATTTCCATCTCATCTCTCATCTCTCCCTTAACAAGCTTCTTGAAACAATTAATCCGTGACATGCAAGTATGCAACAGGTTTTATACATTTGCAGATTACATACTTAGAAATTAAAATTGTATAGTTTTACTCCCTAAAATTTCATCCTCAAATTTATAAATCTTGTGATTTTAAACCCACGTACTTTAAACCCAAATAAACATAACTTGACAAATTAAGCCCAAACTTTAAGGTTTTACACATTTGCGTAAAGCAAATTACACATATTCAGACTATACACGTCAATATACATATAATGTGGATGTGATGAAAAAATATTGTTCATTACTAGGTGTATATTAGTTTTCATAGATGAGCAACATGTAAAGGATAGAAAGGATAACAATATGCATAAAATTATTACACGTATTCATGAAACAAATAAACATATGCACACATATGTGCTTATAAACACACAATTTCGATAAGTGAACTATAGCCCTTGGTTTGTATTATAACTAGGGGTTATTTAGTAGTCTCTTAATGATCAATAAAAAACTATGTGCTGAATGATTAAAATATAACATTAATATGCTACCTCTTAAGCATTCAACAATAAGGTATTAAGGTTAACGTACTCTTAATTATTAAAACAACTACTATGAACCATTAAAAATATTATAATGACCAATAATAAACTACTAAGCAACTCCTTAATCTAAGACGGCTTACTAGGTTTTGTTAGGTAGTAGTTTTAACATACATTTGATGGTGATTCAAAACGAAAACTTAAATATAAGAAATGAAAGTCTTTGAAAGTAAATGGTGATATAAAAAATCCAGCTTAAAATAAAATAACTTAGTGGTAATTAGAAACTAGTGATACGTTTATAATCTAGCTTTAGGACCGTCTAACTCAAAAGAACCATCTACACATGTCTTTATAATCTTATTAAAAATAAAATTTGTGTCGTTTGCCAAATCCTAAGCATATTTTCTCATTTGTGATATTTTTTACCACCTATTTTCTCTTGTTTTAAAAAATAATATTAAATAGTATTGACTAATAATATTATTTATAGTTTTTTCATATACAAAATAGATTTTTTAAATAAATTAAAAATAAGATCTTTATATCAAAAAACACAGTTATTATATGTAGTATACAACACACATATATAATTTCAAATTATATAAACAATTCATCCACCATATATTAAGTAATTATAAACGTTTATTTATATTTAATATTTCATATGTAGTTATTCTTTCTCTAAGTAGTAACAATTAATATTATTTGATTATTGTAATTGTAATAAATATTTAGAGAAAAATACAAAAATAGTCCATGTGGTTTGATTATATGTAAGTTTGATCCATAGATTTTCAAAATTGCAAATTTAGTCCAAACATTTGAAAGTTTATTGTAAATTTAGTCTTCACCGTTAGTATCCATTAGTTTTTAACGATTTAGAGACTAAATAAGCAATATGGTCAAACCATAGGACCAATTGCACATTTTTTCAAAAAATATATAAAAAATAAAAAAATATATAAAATTTATAAAAATTTTAAGGATTAAAATAAACTTTAATAAAGAAATTCTTTAATCGTATAAAATAAAATAAAGGTTAATAAACTAAACCAAATTTTAAAAGTAAATAAAACTAACAAAAATTGCATAATAAAATAGAAAAGGAGAAAATAAGAATTATGCTTAATTTTTTTATTATAATTACTTTTGATATAGTTCATATGTCATGTTTAAATCGAAGAATACAAAACCTTATGAAAGTATAAATCCAAAGAACAAAAAATAAAATCCAACCGTTTTTTTATTTTTTTAACTTTAATATGATGTTTTCAATATATATTTTGAATTTTATAAATATTTATTCAATTATATTTTTAATTGTATTTGGTTTTTATTTAATCTTTTTACTTTAATCACATACCTATTTTTCAATACTTCTCGTTTTCTCTTTTTATATACGTTTTATTTTTTACTTTTGTTTAGTTTTGAATTTGATTTTAACTTTATTATAAAAAAATGTTTATTGAAATTTATTATTAATGTTTGTTTCATTTTCTTATGTTTCATTTTAATTTCTTTTAAATTTTATTTGATTTTCAAAAAATTTTAATTTTTTGAGCAAATGGCACAATTAGTCCCTGTGGTTTGATCATATTGAATATTTAGTCCCCATATCGTTTTAACTAACGGACACTAAACGGCGAGACTAAATTTACAACAAACTTTAAAATGTTTGGACTAAATTTGTAATTTTTAAAATCTGGGGACTAAACTTGTAATATGATCAAATCACATTGCCTATTTTTACAATTTTCTCAATTAATTATCTATTAATGTAACAATAGTATTGACTATTGACTCCCGTTAACGCTTTTAAACTAAAATTAAACACATAATTCGTTCTTTGATGTGCAACCCTAATGTTGTCATGTTTTCTTTGCGCAAAAAAATAATATCAAACGCAAAATGGTTATAGGAGGCCATTTGTGAGTTTTTGCATCCTTTTTGGTGGCAGAACGGTCGCAATTAACCATTTGGGATTGAAAGATAGTTGCAAATGTCTAGTATTTTAATGGTGTTTGTAAATGACACTTTTCATTCTCTATGCATATACCCATTTATTTTTCGTTCATAACTTTTATTGATTACACTAGTCCATCATTCTTATGTATAGGTTTTGTCACGCTTTACATTCTTTTCATTAGTCTTATTTATATTTCATGTTAAATGATGCTATGATCTATATAAAAATTAAAAGAATTATAAACTAAAAAAATATATAGAGACCCTATATCTCATTCCCTTCTTCGTCACTCCAACACACACTACAAATTTTTGCTACATCAAATCTGAGATTTCTCTTGATCAATTATCAAACTCAGGAAATACGTTTAGAACCTGCGATTTTAGGCTATAGAAATAACGATGGGTTAAAAATTGAATATGAATGACATACAAGAGGTCATGTCGATAAAATTTGGATTTAAAGTACAAATAATAACTAATTATAATTTTATAATTCACCAAACCTTAATAATAAAGACTAAAACTGTTAATGTATTTAATCGTTATCAAGTAATATGTCACAAAATAAAAATACTATTCGCTATATCCGGGTAGTATGTATATATGTTGTTTTCATATATCGACCTAACACTTTTATGGAACAGATATAATTTAATAATTGTAATAATCTTTAGGTCAAGAGAGTTTGCAAAAAAAATGTAGGCGCATAATATTTTTATTGGGGAATGATAAAGAATGATTCTATGTCTAGTGGGGAAATCAAATTCACTTTCCCTTTTATTTATTTATTTTTATTTTTATTTTTAATTCTTTCTTTAATTCTAGCATTGGAGGGAACTTTCCATAATAGACAGCCGTAAATTAGCAAAAAAATTTCATCTCATATTCTTTTTCTTATGTTAATAAATTATTCGCTTCATCTAATAAAATTAAGTAATTAATCCCTATCAAGGGGAGAAATTCATATATGTATTTTTGGGTTAAATTTAATTTAGTATATGGGGTATAAAACATATACATTTATTGGAAGGTCTTGGTTAGCTTTCTTATGATCTCATTGTTAAGTGCTGTGACAATCAACTAATAGATTGAAGGTTTAAATTTTATAAGTGTTTAAATTTTATAAGTGTCTGTTTGTTGTGTATTAAATCTGAAAAGTTTAAATATTACAATTACAAAAAGTAATTAACCAAAATAATTGACTACAAATGCATCAGATGTATAAATGACTTGAGTCGAGTTAAGCTCAATCTTTACTCAATTCAACTTCTATAGTTAAATTTGTTAGTAGTTTTCAAAATCAAGCTTGCATCCACTACAAGAAAATCGTCCTATCATCGATGACAATCTTCGGATGAATAAAGGCACAAGGAATTTTCTCATGGAAATTGTCATAACCAACTTTTATTATAATCTTTTGAAAAAAAATGAAGCTAGTCAGTAATCTGTCACTAACATTGGTAATTCGTGTCATCCCGACGTACTAGCTCTAGAGGCTTGATTTGCGACGAGTTGTCTAGTAGCAATCTCCAACGGACATCCGTCGAAAATTTAGTATTTTCCCAAATACCATTTCCCACAAACATGTTTTTTCCAAAAAAAATGATTCGCAATTTGTGTGGTGAAACTTTGCAATGAATGTATGCGGGAAAGTGTGTCACAAATCCATCGGAAAACATTTCTATATACTAAACTAGGCTAAAGTCCCGTGTAATACACGGGTTCACTAAAAAAATATTGTTGTTGTTTAAAAAGGTGTGTAAGTTATATTGTTGTTGATAATATTTTGTATATTGACTTTTATGTATAATTTTTTAACGTTAGCTATATCTAACATTAGTAGGTTTTCTCTATTAATATTTATA
>BJCM01000459.1:0-10544 GCA_018326385.1 Flaveria bidentis | reverse complement strand
GATTCAAGCAATATCAACAAATTCACAGTTCATTGATATAGCTAAGACAATTACAAGAGTAAGAAAGCAGTTAGCAATTCTCAACAAACTTACTTGGATTCTCTGTAAGATTGTATCTAAGAAATTGCATGCAATTGCTCTCTCTTTCTCTCTTTTCTATCTCCTTTTCTTCTCAGTCCTCCTGTCCTAACTAACTCTCTAGCCTAAGCTATTTATACTAGTAACTAAGGAACTAACAATTTACAAAACTAGTCCCTATACTAGTACAAACTATACAATATATACAAAAAGACTAAATGTTAATCTTCCAAGGGTTCTAACAATCTCTCCATAATTTGGGCCAATAAAACAACCTTGCAATCCTGTTAGTAGTTGCCTGAATGCCTGAATGACCCCTTTGACTTGAATCATGCATCCAGTTAAAGATCTGAGCTTTAAGAGAACTTGAAGCACCAATGACGAGCTTACCACTTCTTCTTAGTTCTTGTTTCTCCATGAATACAAAGGATGGGAAGAAGATTCAACTGAAGATCTTTAATGATTTGCACCAAAATAGAATCTGTATACCAAGATTCTTTAATGGCAGCCCATAAATCTGTATGTACACTAGAGGTAGCTAGTTGCAACAATTCTCCATGAGTAGCATGAGACAAAGCATTAGCTGCTAAATTTTCAGTACCTTTCTTGTATGTAATATCAAAAGTAAACCCCATCAATTTAGATAACCATCTTTGTTGAAAAGGGGTAGAAACTTTGCTTTCAAGAAGATATTTGAGGCTTTGCTGATCAGTTCTAATAGAGAATGGCTTATTGATCAAATAGTGTTGCCACTTTTGAACAACATGAATGATAGCCAATAACTCTCTTTCATAAGTAGACAAAAGCATGTTGCGAGGAGAAAGTGATTTACTTATGAAAGCAATGGGATGGCCTTGTTGCATTAACACTGCTCCAATACCATAATTAGAGGCATCAGTCTCTATTACAAATGGTTCCTCAAAGTTCAGAAGTGCTAACACCGGTGGTTGTGTCATAGCATGTTTTAAAGATGTAAAAGCGGTTTCAGCCATATCAGACCACACAAACGAGTCTTTCTTCAAGATTTGAGTAAGAGGTTTAGTTAGTGTACCATAGTTCTTCACAAATCGTCTATAGTATCCTATAAGACCCAAGAACCCTCTCAAAGCTTTGATAGTAGTAGGTGTAGGCCAATCTTGTATAGATTGTATTTTGGTTGGATCTGTAGCAATACCCTGCTGATAAATAATGTGGCCCAAATACTCCAATTCAGTAGCTCCAAAGACACACTTACTCTTTTAGCTACTAGTTGATGTTGTCTAAGTAATCCCAATACAACCTTCAAATGTTTTAAATGATCTTGCCAAGTGGGACTATAGACTAAGATGTCATCAAAAAATACCAATACAAACTTCCTTAATTGTTGTTTGAACACATGATTCATCAAACCTTGAAAGGTGGATGGTGCATTGGTTAAGCCGAATGGCATTACCAAAAATTTGAAATGACCACTATGAGTTCTAAAGGCTGTTTTATCAATATCATCACTAGCCATTCTGATTTGATAATATCCTGCCTTTAAAGCCAACTTAGAGAAAAACTGGGTACCATGTAACTCATCCATTAATTCCTCTACCAGTGGAATAGGAAACTTGTCAGGTATAGTAGTTTGGTTGAAATTTCTATAATCAACACGCATTCTCCATCCTCCATCTTTTTTTTAACCAAAACTACTAGAGAAGCAAAAGAACTATTGCTATACCAAATAATACCTTGTTCTAATAGTTCATTGGTCATTTTTTAATGATATCCTTTTGTATGATAGGATATCTATAAGGTTTCGAGCTAATACCTTCAGTGCCTTGCTTCAATGGAATTTTATGATCAAAGTAGTGTCTAGAAGGAGGTAAAGATGTCAAATCTTGAAAAACATCTTCATATTCCTTTAAGATACACTGTAAATCTAAAGGATAATATAGTTTATCCTTAGATCCTTGTAAAAAAATAGAAGTAGCAGTTTGTTGACCCTCTATGGCAAAAACTTGCATCATAGATAGCTCTCCCCTCTGATGAGAAATATTTTTTAAAGTACCTTTATTCCATTTTGACACTTTATTCCCTTGACCCCTTAAAACTACTTTTTGACCTTGAAACTTGAACTCAACCGTCCTATCTTTATAATTCATCTTGATGCATCCCAAAGTAGTAAACCATTGAACACCTAAGACCAAATCACAACCTCCTAGAGGAATTACATAAACATCAGCCTGGAACAATAACCCTTGCATCTTCCAACTGAATTTCTCAACCATCTTATCACACACCACAGTTCCCCCATCAGCTACCTTGACAAGCATGGCTGGTTTATTGACTACTCTACATCCCAACTGTTTGACTAATGTAGACTCAACAAAATTATGGGAACTACCTGTATCCATTAATACTTGTAATTCTGTTTTACCATAATGACCGATCACTCTCAAGGATTGAAACTTAGCATCACCTTCTAAAGCATTAACAAAAATCTGAGCAAACTCAACTTCATTAATCTCAGATTCATCCTCAACTACTTCATCAACTTATATAATTTCTATATGATAAAATTGTGGTCGTTTTCCCCTACATACATGGGTTTGTGAATACTTTTCATCACAATTGAAACACAACCCTTTGGCTCTCCTGTCATCTAATTATCCTTGAGTCAATGTCCTCCTATTAACAACTTTCTTAACTTCATTGGTTGCAGACTTATTAAAAGGAACTACAGCCTTATTGACATTAGGGGTGGGAAGTATTGGTGACCTGCTAACTATCTTGACCTTCTTGGCCTTAATAGTAGCTTCTTGCAACTTAGCTAAACAAAATGCTTGTTGAATGTTTTTAGGATTAAACATTCAAACTTGCAATTGTATCTCTTCTTCTAATCCAGCAATAAAGCAACTAAGAGCATATTCAGTAGGTAACTGAAGTCTACTAATAATAGCATCAAAAGCATCGTAATATTCTTGTACAGTAGATGTTTGCTTAAGATTTATCAATTCAGTCATAGGGTCATCAAACAACTCACCAAATCTAACTCTGAGTTCCTCAATTAACTCCTCCCATGATAATGATTTGTCACCTCTCTGTTTTGAGAAAGATTGAAACCATTGAGAAGCCTTGTCTTCAAAATGAATGGCTGCTAACTTGACTTTTGTAGTATCTGAAACTCTATCCAATTGAAAGAATCGATCTACCTTGAATAACCAAGAATTCAAGTCTTCACCCCTAAACTTGGGGAATTCAATTTTTGTAAGCCGAGCCATACTATTGAATCCCGATTCGCCTTCTTCTTTCGCACCGTTTGTCTTTACACCATTATCGATTTTACCTCCTGATGATTGATTGTTCGACATTTGTGACAATTGAATAGCCAATCCTGTCACCATGTTTCTCAATTCTTCCAAAGTCTTCGCATTTTCTTCGATCCTTTCTTGCATCAATGAATGTTGACTTGCTCCCGCATCGGATCCTTTGCTACTTTCATCGCCATCGATCACTGTAATCGGTTGTCTTCTCGTCATCTTTCCAATTCCTCCAAGGTCGTACAGCTCTGATACCACTGATGTGGTTTCTAATTGAATTAGTTCAAGATTGAATCAACAATGGTTGAACTAAGTAACACTCAGAAGAACTTGGAATGAAGAGTTCTTCGAAAGTTAGTTACGAAATTGAACAAGAGGGAAAGGAATTTCTGTTATTTCTAAAACTACTCAACATACAATCTCTTCTGCTATTTATACCTACTTTGACTACATACAATTGACTTTTATTGACTTGTAACTAACAATCAACTAACTACACACTTACTACATTCAAAATATTACACATCACAAGAAAGCTTGAACCGAGTTTTTCTTATATGAGAAGTATGGAGTTAACCATCATACTACATTCAAGCTTTGTTTTTATTTTCACTAATCTTTTTAATCGGGTTGGTCTTTAAAAATCAGCAGGGTCAATCGACTTTCGGGTCACTTATTAAATATGAAAATGAATGCTCTAGGCATAGATCCGCCTCTACTATGGGAGAACATGATTTGTAATAGCATATACTATTTTCATAATGATCTAATACATTTTGGAAAAAACGGTTCAAACAGCCCAACCGAACCATTTTCCACACCTGACACAACCAACCCGATCTGTTTGGTTTTCTGTTTTTTAAAACAGCAGTTGGCGGTCAGAATTTTTGAAAAGCAGTTAAACAAGATGGTAAACACCCCTAGCTACAGATACGGAATACTATGTTGCAATTCAAATTAATAGCACAATAAAATGGCCATGAAAAAAAATGTTGTATATATTAACACAACGGTATCTCACTATATAGATGCATCACGCGTCATCAAAAGTTATTTTCTTACACAACAAAGTAATGTACTAAAAGACATTACAATCACATTTATCAACACACTCCTATGAAGTCACTATTTTCTCATTTGCTTCTTTCTCTTCCACTGTAGCTACCAGGGAACCGCTAGCAGCAGATTCTTTCTCACCCGTTGGCTCGTTACTTTCATCAGTCAACTTAACATCTGCATTTGCTATTGTATCTGAAGGAAGTACTGAGTTCTTTGGTTTATTTAACGCATGACAATGTGGACAATAGTAAGTGATGAACAGGTAATCCTCTTTTCTTGCAAGACCTGCACAAACATAAGTGAAATCAGATATAGAGATTAAGTTGGTAGGAATTCAAAGTCTACTCACCATTATGCATACGACAATTTCCGCATATAAGGGCATAAGATTCTGTGGGATCTTCTCCCACAAGCAATGCCGCAATTTTAGCAATCCAACCGCCATCGTGAGCACCTAAAGCTGCAGGATCATGATGCTCGACAACAAGATGATCATGTGGCAAATTCCCAGAACGCTCATGTTCTCCATATTGAGTTATATCTTTATTAAGTTGGTGGCTCACATTGCTTCCAGAAGACTTAGGGTTTGATTGATTTCGTTTCCTGAGACCAGTAGATTGTTGAAGCTCAACATCACTGCTTTTCCCAGTGTCTAATGTGTTTGGTTGTGATTCATCTGCAACAAATACTTTCAGGCCTGAATCTGCACCCAATTTTGATGCAAGAACAGATGCAGCAGCTGCTTTTGCTGCTGGATCCGGGTCATATTTCTGCAAAAGTATGTTGAAAATGAACACAATATTGGAATGGACTTAAAAGGGTAAAAGGATCAATAATAAAAGATGCTTCCACAGCGGTTAATTATTTATACTATTATAAATTAATTAAAATTATGGCACAAGAATCTTGTATGGCAACTTCAAATTGTACCTGAATGAGTTGCTGGGTAGTGTAGTAATTAGTTCTCTCTTTAAGTTCATCTATTTTTGCTTGCCTTTCTTCCTGAAGCTTCTCTAATGCTTTCTGATCCCTTCGATCACCTACATGAGAGCACAAAAAAAGTAACTATCACAGGACCAAAAGCAAGAGTGATCAAATTATGTGTATTATGATAAGCTATAGCAACAAATAACTAAAGAAGCACAAAAACATATATCCAGTGAGACAAATGGAAAAAAGAAAATGGTTATATGCATAAAAAAATGGACGACTGTAATTTCAAAAGTGGTTAAGAGGGAATACAAGTATGTAGACTTACAAAATTTAGTAAATCTTGAAAGTCCATAATACAAACCAAATGATAACGCAGGCCAAAGAAACATGGGTAAGACTCGCAATGACCTCATTCTCCAATCAATATCTACTGTTCTTGTTGTCATTATAGCATAACCCACTGCAACCAACTATACCAAAAGAAAAATAAGCATAACTTTCTCATGCATTAATTTGCACAACAACAAGGGAAAAATATAACGATCATCGCAGTTATACAAAGAAGGAAATGAAATCAAGCAATCACCTAAACAACATTCTCTACTTCCATCACTCCTTTGAGATCACTAATATGATTGTAATAAAATTCCCCGAGATAAACAATGATACTACATACAATTGTAAAGAACCGTGAGAACCACACGCACATGAACAGATGAACCTATTGTTCCTATAGTTTTAACCCCGACATATAAAACGATTATGTAACCACTAACCACCCATCCTTCTCTGTCACCACTCACCATCACTTGCAATCGCGATACACAAGTGTTTATCAGGTTCCTGTTGTCCATAAGTTAAAATTGAGATTTGAGCTACATTATACAAGCATATGCATCTTGAATTCGAATATTTATGTTTGTGCAAAGCTCCCAGTTCATACCAATCATACAAATCATCATATATTATAACAGTTGATGAATTGAGTTAATAATTTATATAATTTACCTCAAGAAGAACAGAAAAGATGACTATATTTCTGGCGGTTGTTCTCCATCTCATAGATCGTCTTCTCATTCTAGAATGAAGAGCAGCTTCTTCTTTAGATATATACAGCAATCTCTTCTCAAAATCATCACCACGTAATCCAAACACCGTATTCCAAATCCGAGAGAAAACACCTTTCTTCTTCTTCTTCTTCTTCAACTTACTTCTGTTCTTATTATTATCATTCTTCTCTTCAACTACTTCCTTCACTTCTTTCTCATCGGCCATTAGGGTTTATCTGCTGACACAAATCAGAACTCGAACAATAACAAAATCGCAAAAAACAGATCCAAATCGGATGACACAAACAGCTACAGTAGCTCAGATTTCAAACACCTAAACAATCATGTACCTGGGGAGTCAAATCGTGTGGAATATAGAGGGTGGGTTTTGATTGCTTTGAAAGTAAGTAATCAATGGTTTTCGTGCGATCGAATGAGGGGAGTTTGATTGAATAATAATTTTAAGAAAATGGAAGATTCGTGAAGAGTGATGAAGCTTGCAAATGAGGAATTCAACAGTTGAAGACGGTAACGCACGCTGTCGTGGAAATAAACTCGACACTTGGTTTGATAATAACGACGGATCCGTAGAAGGTGAACCATACGGATGAGATGGGCAATATACTTAGAACCGAACCACTATCATACCGAAAAATATCAATATCGAAAATAGGTAATAGTGTAAACGCCGATTATGTAGGTTTGGTACCGATACCATTAATGGATATCGTAAACTCATAAAAATGAATATCGTAAACTCATAAAAATGAATATCAATACCGATTATGTTCGGTCGATACCTGTTACAATAAAATTTCCTCATCCCTAGTAAACCAGGGTTCCAAATTAATTTTATCAGTAATTAATTGTTTTAGAGCATTTATAATTTACTAGGTTGGAAATATATTTGTTACATAGGTATAATAAATTAAACATACTAAAATCATTTCGTTTTATTAGTAATTTGTGTTCGTATTATACATGGCATTAGCCATTAATGAAATGAAAGGTGTTTAACCATTTATTGTAGGTACATCCATTATTCTCATATTCACTCTATTTCTTTTTATATATACATATAGATACATAAGAAAAGATAGAGATATGGGTGTTCTTATAAGTTTAGGTGTTTATATAACTCAAGTCTTAATAAAATAATAAACAATAAAATTTTAAGAAATTATAAATAATAAATAGTAAAAATCAAGAATTATATAATTATATTTTAAGATAAGATATAATTGAATATATTATAATTTTGTTTGTTATAATAATTTATCATAATAAAGAGATCTATATTTATTATATTTAATTGTTTAGTTTACTTGTTTAAAATCATTTTCATTTATAGAAGAAAGAAGCGGAAAACAAGAGTATAGGCTTCATAAGAAATTGTCACGCATCCCTTAAAAAATCTTTTTTATATAGAGCATAGATTATTCGTCCAAAACTATATAATTTAACTAAAAAGTGCATAGTTTTATAAAATTAATTCATCTATTTAAAACATCACATTTTATTCCTTCTATTTCACTTTTTTAAATTGAATAAAACATGTTTATTTATTTTTTTTATTATTGCTTTTTTTCTTCCTCTTACAAAAAAATATATATGAGACAAATTAAAATTGAATAGTGTTTGTTAATTATATTAAATAAAAAGTTAGTCTATATAATTAACTTATATTTTTAGGATTGGGATTTAGTTTTAGATTGCATAAAAGTCATATATTTGTCCTTATATGTGCATGGTTAATTTAGAGAATGTGAAGTGAATACCCATTAACGTAAATGTATTTCATGTTTTTATAGGGGACCTTACATCATGCTTAAAAAGAATTAAATTACAAATATTACAAAAGTTTAATAATATAAAATAAAGTAAAAGGGATTTTTAATCTAATAGGTATTACAAAAATTATTAATATCATTAGTTGAGAGCAAAAGAATAATTACTATTTACGTCCTTGAAGACTATGATACTTGAAGAGATATATAGCATTCTGAGTGCCTATAAAATAAAGATGGATGCTAATGAATAATCTCTCAACATATCATCCAACACATTAAGGTTTTCAGCACTTATGACTCATATTCATGAACCTTATCTGTCTTACCAATCCTATCAGATACCAATGGTGAGTCATCAAGTATCGATGATCACCTGTCTTGAATCACCAACTATTGAAACAACCCTTTGTATACCATTCGGTAGTTGGAGTTAACACTCATCAACTTCTATCCCAACTCCAGTTTCTCATATTTTGGTAGTTGTGTTTGATAACGAACTTCTTCTAACTCTTTGAAGAAGATCCGGAGTGCATTCATCTAGATACTCTTAAGGAACTTAACATCAACTACTAGATAGTTGTGATCTATTTCAGGGCTAAACAGTTCCAACAAAGAACTAGTAGGAAGTTTCCAAGATATTTAATTTTATTAAATTTTACGACTATAACTAGCTAGGTCACTTTGCCAAATAATGCAAAGAACCCAAGCCTAATTCATCATCCTTTAGCGCTTTCAATTTCAAACAACAATCAAATTATAGCTCCCCTATCACCACCAACTCTTACTTTATCAAGACACATGACAATTATAGCTTGTGAAGAAAATATAATTGATTGAAGCTTTCAGATTGAAGACATCGCACCATTTAATAATGCTTTGATGACATGAAACTCAACCTCTTCATCTTAAGTAAAGCCTTAACCTTGTTATACTCTTAAATGTATTGCTAAGGTAAAGATGTACCGAAATTACAATCTGGATTTCGTAAATATGGTGAATTAATTAACATTGTTAAAACTAATTTAAAGGAAACATGTCAAGCTTAAATATAAAAAAGATAAAAGAGTTAAAGAAAATTATTTTATCAATAAATCATGAACAAACCAAGTTAGAGATCCAGATTGATGATCTCTTAATAAGACTAAAATCTGCAAAAGGTAAGCTAGCAATAACAAAGACTTATCCAAATAAATACAATGTCTAATATGAAAAGTTTAAGAAACTTTCTCGATGTTAGTAAGAACTCCTAAAATCTATATCAAATCAAGATAGGTTTAGAGTATAATGTTGTGGAGCCACCGTTGGTATGCACTCCTACATACACCCCAGATGTTGCTTGAAAGTAAAAGACAAGTTGTTTACCGATCCCATTACTATTGAATCTATTAGTTCTGAGAAGAAGCATTTAGAAGAAGTGTTTGATCAGGAATAGAAGGTGTCTCTTGAATCAACATATGAAGATTGTGAGAAGCATTTAGTTAAGGGCAAAAAGATTTAGGGGTTGTTTGACAACTTCTGAATGATTAAGTGCTAAGCCAATAAGAGATCTGAACCATTAAGAGATCTGAACCATTAAGAGTTAGTATATCGTATAACTATTCAAATGCAAATGTCTGACCAATTCAGATAAGAGGTCTTAACTATTTAGCATTAAACCTCTTAACCATTCAACACTAGTATAATGCTTAACGTATCATGGATAGTAATTCATCAGCCTCTAAATCTTAAAGCTTTGTTTATAGTAGGATTGCTTTTTCTATCTAAAAGGGATTAAGACGCAACTTGTTGCCCGTTTACCTTCTATTTAATTGTAATCATTTGTTTTTTTGAAAATTTAAATTGAAATGAGTTATATTATATAAATTACAAATTATCAACAATTCGTATATATAACAATCCTATCTTTTAAATCATTATTTTAGAGGCCATATCATTAGTGAATAATTTCTACAAGAATAAAAATGTCAACATCCAGACGATTCTAGTACTTTTAACATTTTAATTATTTTAGTTTTCCATTCTCACTTTTCAGTTTTGTTATGGACCCATTAGGCCCAGAACCATACCTTTTTCAGTTTTGCTATATGGCCTATCAGGCCTAGAACCATTAGTGTTTTCGGCCTTTATAGTGAGCTTCACGGTGGGTTTAATAATATAAAATTTTTGTGATTTCAAATTAGGGTTGTTCAAATGTCTCGACGCTCGAAACTCGTCCGAACTCGTTCGAAAAATGTTTGGAATTTTCCTTGTTCGATTTTCCACTCGATTGTAAATGAACCGAGCGGTTCGGTTCGGTTTCAAAACGAATCGAGCACGAGCAAAGGTACGCTTGCTCGGTTTCGCTCGAATTA